>CM031242.1:511142098-511217934 GCA_018340775.1 Taxus wallichiana var. yunnanensis | reverse complement strand
AAAGAAAAGAACCTTAAAACAAAGTGTTCACATTCACAGAAACTCACAGAGGTCAAAGGATAATATAGTTCCGAGCTTGAAGTCTATAAAATGATGGCAAACATCCACAATCATCCCACTCAGAAAACTCGTAAAGGAGCTACAGATTCTCAAAGACTCAGAAGGCCGACAGATATAGAATAACCGAACTCAGAAACTATAATAATGGTGTCACAGAAAAAATGCTAGGGCTTCGCCCAGAGAACAAGGAAATCAAATGAAATGAACTTGAGTTCATTCTCTATTCCAACCACGGTGTCTGAGAAACCGTAACTCATCCAAGTTGAGCATTGACGGCAGTGCTTCAAATCAAAAGGATGATCAAAGGATGAGATTGCATCATGAAGACCATTTCCAACCACCACTTCAATCAATGGTAAGATGCATTTAGGGTTGCAAGATCGACGAACGAGACTTATTACATTTACCAACCCAGGTTTAGGGATCCGATGGTGGAGATCAATGTAATAGAAGATCAATGACCGAAATTCATGTACGTATCCACTAAAAGCTCAAATTAAATGCCAAAAAAGATCAAAAAGGTAAAGGCCCAAGCACGTAAGCTAATTAAATGCACATTGAATAAACCACCACAGACCACCGGGTGATCCTACAAAAGATGAAGGGTGGGAATATCTAGGAAAACTCATCAACGGTCGCAGATGATCCATACTAATCAAATAAATGTGCACAAGGCCAACTAAACATCAGAAGGGGTGACTCATCATGCTGAAGGGGACCAACCCCATTGAATATTATTTTCTTTGACCTCCTAAGGTCTAGACCATAGTTGCCCCATGTAAATCAATAATAATAATTGCTATCAACCCTTAAAATCCGACAAGTAAATTACGAAACAATGATAATCGAAAAGGTGTCCGAGTAATATATCAAGACCATGTAATAGTTGGATCATGTGTAAAACAATGTAAGGAATGGGGCTGAATAATAGGCATAATGATTATTCAAGTGAAGACTATAGTATATGCTATCAGATATGTATAGGGTCTTGTGACCTCATCTCCAAAGTGTCGAAAACACATCAAAACTTTGATCATAGCATGTGATAAGTAATATGGCCAAGTTACGATTAACCTATGGGAATTAATTTTACATCCAAAGGGCAAGTTGTAGATGTCACATCAGAAACAAGAATACAAATGTACATGCTCAAGGAAGGAGACTTTCCCAGCAAACAAGATTTATTATTAGCATTATTCACCTAGCTTTATTAAAAATAGAACAGTCAACTTCAGTTGACTAAGATGTAACCAAAGGCTATTAATGCATCTTTGTACTAGTTTGTTTTATTTTATTCCTTTATTCATTATTAAATAAAGGATAAAAATAGGATGCACGGGCAAGTACAACCTTAGTCTATTTTTAAGAAGGGTAGGTTGATCAAATTTGCTATATATTGTGTGCCTTAGCAATGCACAAAGTAGGACTTTTTGGATACAAGAGTGCTAAAGCAAATTTTACCACTTTTTCTCTCTGAATGTGAATTATTTTCTGCCTTTCCAATTATTTGTAGCGTTGTATATGTTTCCATTAATCTTGTGAATGCCAATTCCTTGATTAATTATCTTACCCTATTCATGAATCCAGTAATTTCGCATGATTTTAATGTGTATTGTTGTGATACTTTCCCTCAATACAACAAAGTGTTTACCCTTAATATTTGTAGAAAATTGTTGGGTCATGCATCAATAATTCTTCCCATATCAATTGTGCATATACTCAATCAAATCCCTCATATAAATTTGGTGTATCACCTTAGTTTTAATTATTTTACATGTCATCTTTTACCTTTAACCATAGAAAAATTAGTCTAGGATACATCAATAAGGAACCGACCTTAATACCGAAGACTCACCTCAAAATAGGTATACCAACAAACCTGAGGTGTTTCCATTGTATCTACGAAAGAGAGATAAAATTTTCAAGCTTAGAACACCTGCAACCATCTCTCTACAGGGTGCACTTTCGAGAGATAATAGTTTTTGGCATGCTGGTGGGACCCTCACACACCTAAAAGTTTCACTTTCAAAGGTGTTTCATCATTCAAGTAGATCAGACACCATGCATAACAATTTTTGAAATAACTACTATTGATGTGTTCCAAAGATTCAAGATCCAAGCAAGAACTCATCTCGCGACTCCGTAAATCTTATTTCAGTGTCAAGTCTGACACTTTTCAAATTCACTTATTTTTCAGCCGTAGTTTTTAGGTATTTTTCAAGAAAATCAGATCTGTAATTTTGTTGTTATCATCATGCTTTTGAGCATTAGACCTTTTTTATAGTTCGATATTTTATGAGGTCTGCTAACTAACTATGAACCCTCACTTTCAGCAATATTATGAGCTAAACCAACAATACTTTTATTCATCTTCTCCTTCATATCAGTCTTATAACCCGTATTAGAATGAATATCCTTATAACCCAAACCCCGCCCATCAATATGATTATCAATATGAGGGTTATGTTGTTCAAGTCAAAGTCATGCAGAGGGTTATGCTAAGTATGAAAGACAAATAATTCTTAGAATTGAGTTTAATAGTTTGAAGCAGCAATATTTAGCTATCAAGGAACAAATTGAGAAATCAAAAGCAATGAAGAATGATAGGTGTCAGGATAGGGAACCCCAGTCAATGGGATGTTCCTTCTTACCTTCCCTATCAAAATTCAGTGCCTATAAATTCTCCTTTCCAGTCAATGCAACCTATTCCTCAATTTCAAAATTATCAAGCTGCTATAATTCCTGCTTTTTCTACCCCACAATCACATACTGAAGTCAAAATTAAGTGTCCAAGTTGGCATTCAAATGTTGTTCTAAATGAAAATCTTATACCCCAACCTCTTGTCCAAAATTTTCCAATTGAAGCTGAAACTAAGCCTTGCTCGTCCTTCTTTTGCAAAATTTTCTTGATCTGCTAGAAAATATGCTGAAATTTTTGCAAAACTTGCATGGATGGGTATCAAAGTTTCAATTTGATTTTATTCCAGAATTGGAAAAAGAAACCATGTAAAAGGTACAACCTATTTTTCTAGCAGATCAAGAGAAGTTGGAAGATGATCAACAATCTACATATTTTGAGTGTAGTGTGCATGAGGGCATCATACTCATGCAACTTACAACCATATCAGAAGAGGATAGATCAATTTTGAATAAAAAGGAGGTTGAAATTCAAGGAAATTGTGTTTCAAATTTACAGCTTGAAGTTGTTGATTTCTTGTCAGATTTGGAAAACTAGCATAGGTGAAGAACAACCTATAGAACTAACTGATTTTGTAGTTTCAACATTCAAAGAACCTCTGGTTGATAAGATCCCTCTTGTACTTGAAAAGGAGGAAGAGATGCTTTTAAATACAGATCTTTATTATCCCCTCTTGGAAGAACCATTTTGGGAGGAGAATGTCTTAGAATAACATGTTGCTCAAATAAGATCTTGTGCAAAAAAAACAAGACATTTTGATCTTACAAATTTTATGTCAAACTAGAATAATCAAGATGAAAGATCAGTTGTGGTACAATAGTTTGAAGGAGCTGAAGTATGTTCAGATCAGTTTCAGAATGTCCAAAAGGTGATATGAGAACAACAACTTCACATAAGTACCTATGAAAATGAAGAAGATGATCTTCAAGTTTTTACCATACCATGTATCTGGATAGTGCCTATGAAGAAGAAGATAATGATATTTAGTATTTAGACTATATGGAGGATCTGAACAATGTAGAATCATTTGACAAAAGAGTTTTGAAAGATCACTTATATCAGTTATTGGACAACAACTTGTAGAGCAAAAGCAGATCTCAAAATAGTTTCAAGATGAGTTATAACAATTGGAAGACATAAAATAGCCTCCAGGATAGCTTCAAAAAGAGCTCATTGTTGAAAATGATATTCATGATTCAGATCAAATCAAAACTATCAAGTAATTCTACTGCGAAGAGGCCTTGTCCTATTCAAAATTTGGATGATTCTAACCCAGCTAAAACTTTGCCGCAGATTTCATGATTGTCTTGGATCACAAAAGTGAGTTACTTGTTCTCAATATAAAGCCTCAAGTCAAGTCAAGAATGATTATAGATCAGATAGAGGTGCTTCCCATTTCTTGGACTGATCTGATGAGTGAAATAAAGGTACATATCTTACTTTCAGCTTTGACATTCTGTTGGTTTCTAGAGCTGAATTCATGGCCTTGGTTTTGGAGAAAGGGGAACTACTTTTCACTGCATGTTTCGGTTTTTTTAAGCCTCAGTTGCTACATGTTAGAGTAGGATAGATTAGGATTTCCCTTTCAATAAGTGTAGTTCCTACACATTGCAATGTTTTTAATTCAATAAGTGCATTCGTGCACGTGATCTGGTTCACCAAATCCTTTCCCAGCTTTAGTTCATTTTGGAAGGGTTGGACCTTTTAGAAAGGTAGATTTTGGTTACATGCTTCGAGACTCCATGCCCAATGGACAAGAGCAAGGCATTGGTATATAAGCTAGTAGGCAGCTTTCCCCATAGGATCACCAAAAATGTTGACAATTTTACACCTATGCTAAAAATTTCAACTCGAAACTTTTAAAGTTTTTCAGATTGGTCAGTTACAAGCTTGGTTATGTTTGGGATAGCCACCTTGGATTAGGATAAAAATTTTAATTTTTGGGTTTTGGGAGTCATTTGGGATCAAAACTACAACTTGGGTACAATTTAAGAATGCCATACCTCATAGATGCACCATTCCATTTGAAACCTTCGTCGAACTTTGCAACAACTATGAACAACCATTACAAATCCCCAAGGAAGGCAGGAAGGACAATTTGTATCAGACATGATGTTCTGAAGCTGCAGACAGGTGGTAGTTTTGAAGGACAATTTACAGTTTTACAAGCAGTTTACATTTTCAAAAAGTGACAATAAGGTACACTTGATTTTTATTTCTATGATTAAGTGAATTATTTAAGTGTTTTGAGTTGTATAGGTTCATTCATTATCCATACAAATGAAAGAAAGTACAAAAGGGAAGGACATACATCTCATAACATGAAAATATTTTCATTTATTCATGAGGAATAATTGTACATTTTTTCTCACACAAGCCATGAGGAATAACTGAAGAGTCAACAATGCATATATTTATGAAGCTAAAAATGTAAAGAGGTAAAAGAAACCCGTCATTGCCTCGAGGAGGTTTCTTTTCTTTCTAAATTGTTGTTCTAGCTTCCCACTGCAACTGCATCATGGTACCTAAAAAGGGAGAAGCAAATGATCGTCAATTTTGAGCTCAGGGTTTAATTTAACTCTTTATACTTCCAACTTTAGAAATTCATGCATTCAAAAGTGTAATTATCAGTTGAAGTAGAAGAATCAAAATATAAAGGCTGAGGTTAACTGGAATGATTTATTACAACTAAAACAAAATGGACAAGGAAATCTGAGAAAATTTTGACAGGGCTTCGCCATGTAAAATAGACATTTACGACTTTTCCAGCATGCATATCTAAAGTTGTATTGAAGCTCAAATACAGTGGTTAAGTAGAAAATAAATGTGACTACAGGTTACAAGAGATCAACCCAAAAGGTGAACTGAAGAGAGAAAATGCATGGTATGCTAAAAGATATAGAAATGCTACAATACCAATGGAGAACAACCAAGAAGGGTTTTGAGTACATATTAATGATATTTTTGAAGCAAAATAACAAATGCAAACATAACCTCGAGCAAGGTGTCAGAGCATAAGAGTTCGAGCAAGGTGAGACTTCAGAGTTCTTCAAAAGCATCAAAGTATTCAAGTCTTAGGATGAAACAAAACTCAAATAAAGAAAAAATAGTTCAGAGTTTGAATCAAGAACAGAAAAGTTACCAGAAAATTTTATGAAAAAATTAGAAGTACAAACTTTAAAATAAAAGAGCTCTGCATAATGATGGAATAAGGTTTCAGTAGAAATATGAAAATTTGTAGAACCAATAGAAGTAGACGAGCTCAGAATTTTAGAGTAAGGCTTCAATAGCCAATTCTTGCCCCAAGTCAGATAATGATGACAACATAGAAAGGAAGATAGCTCCCAGTTGGTGCAAAGATAAGGTTTTGCATAAAGGAGAAACCCAAACCCATTCCAAAAAATGAAGAAATTCCCAGTTAAAATGCACTTCATATTTATAAACAGACCCGATATTGGATGAAGTTTTACTTCTATGGCAACCACCTTTTCAAATCAAAGTAAGAAGCACTTTCAGAGGTAAAGTCAAACATAGGTACATGCCCTCAACAAACTTCAAAAAATCATGGCATTCATTGTACAATATGAAGTTTCGATGTAATATATTATTAGAAAGTAAACCCACTTCATATAAGAAAAACGGTAGAATAGTTAACTCTAAGCTACTATGAAATCGAGGGAATCAGAGATTTACCTTAAAATTAGGGTTACAAGAACTCAAGAAATCCTTCATCAGGCCACCAGGTAACAGAAAATGGAATAGTACTTCAGAATCCACTACCACGACATCCGTCAAAGCAATAAAATATTGAGCAGAGGAAAAAAACCAGATCTCGTAAAATCCCAAAGAAAATATTCATGGCGGTAATAGAATTTTCAAGGCAAAGAAAAGAACCTTAAAACAAAGTGTTCACATTCACAGAAACTCACAGAGGTCAAAGGATAATATAGTTCTGAGCTTGAAGTCTATAAAATGACGGAAAACATCCACAATCATCCCACTCAGAAAAATCGTAAAGGAGCTACAAATTCTCAAAGACTCAGAAGGCCGAAAGATGTAGAAGAACCAAACTCGAAACTATAATAATGGTGTCATAGAAAAATGCCATGGATTTTCCCAGAGAACAAGGAAATAAAATGAAATGAACTTGAGTTCATTCTCTATTCCAACCATGGTGTTTGAGAAACCGTAACTCATCCAAGTTGAGCATTGATGGCAGTGCTTCAAATCAAAAGGATGATCAAAGGATGAGATTTCATCATGAAGACCATTTCCAACCACCACTTCAATCAATGGTAAGATGCATTTAGGGTTGCAAGATCGACGAACAAGACTTATTACATTTACCAACCCAGGTTTAGGGATCCGATGGTGGAGATCAATGTAACAGAAGATCAATGACCGAAATTCATGTACGTATCCACTAAAATCTCAAATTAAATGCCAAAAATATTGACAAAGGTAAAGGCCCAAGCCTGTAAGCCAATTAAATGCACATTGAATAAACCACACAGACCACCGGGTGATCCTACAAAAGATGAAGGGTGGGAATATCCAGAAAACTCATCAAGGTCACATATGATCCATACTAATCAAATAAATGTGCACAAGGCCAACTAAACATCGAAGGGGTGACTCATCATGCTGAAGGGGACCATCCCCATTGAATATTATTTGCTTTGACCTCCTAAGCTATAGACCATACTTGCCCCATGTAAATTAATAATAATAATTGCTATCAACCCTTAAAATCCGACAAGTAAATTACAAAACAATGATAATAAAAAAGGTGGCCGAGTAATATATCAAGACCATGTAATAGTTGGATCATGTGTAAAACAATGTAAGGAATGGGGCTGAATAAAAGGCACAATGATTATTCAAGCGAAAACTATAGTATATGCTATCAAATATGCAAAGGGCCCTGTGACCTCATCTCGAAAGTGCCAAAAACACATCAAAACTTTGATCATAGCATGTGATAAGTAATATGGCCGAGTTACGATTAACCTATGGGAATTAATTTTGCATCTAAAGGGAAAGTTGTAGATGTCACATCAGAAACAAGAATATAAATTTACATGCTCAAGGAAGGAGACTTGCCCAACAAGCAAGATTTATTATTAGCATTATTCACCTAGCTTTATTAAAAATAGAACAGTCAACTTCAGTTTACTGAGATGTAACCAAAGGCTATTAATGCCTCTTTGTACTAGTTTGTTTTATTTTATTCCTTTATTCATTATTAATAAAGGATAAAAATAGGATGCATGGGCGAGTATAGCCTTAGTTTATTTTTAGGAAGGGTGGGTTGATCAAATTTGCTATATATTTTGTTCCTTAGCAAAGCACAAAGGAGGAATTTTTGGATACAGAGTGCTTGAAGCAAATATTTCCAGTTTTTCCCTCTGAATGTGAAATATTTTCTGCCTTTCTAATTATTTGCAATCTTGTGTATGTTTCCATTAATCTTGTGAATGCAAATTCCCTGATTAATTATCTTACCTGTTGTAAATCCAGTAATTTCGCATGATATTAATGTGTATGTTTAACTTAGCAGTATTGTTGTGATACTTTCCCTCAATACACCAAAGTGTTTACCCTTAATATTTGTAGAAAACTATTGGGTCGTGCATCAATAATTCTTCCCATATCAATTGTGCATATACTCATTCAAATCCCTCATATAAATTTGGTGTATCACCTCAGTTTTAATCATTTTACAGTCATCTTTTACCCTTAACCTCAAAAAAATCAGTCTAGGATACATCAATAAGGAACTGGCCTTGATACGGAGACTCACCTCAAAATAGGTATACCCACAAACCTGAGGTGTTTCCATTGTATCTACGAAAGAGAGAGATAAAATTTGCAATCTTAGAACACCTACAACCATCTCTCTATAGGGTGCACTTTCGAGAGATAACAATCCTTCTTTGTCGCTGGTCCCGAATTGTATATTGTGTAAATGCTTCTTTATTCATTCTGTACTAATTTCAAGTTCATTATTTTAAAGGACACCTACTCAAAGTTGTGAATACAACAAGCATGAAATTTGGAGCCTTGACGATCCTTTATTTCCCTTCTCAGGTACAATACAACAGCTGGTGAAGATGGTGGAGAGGGGCAACGAGGACAAACTCAACCCAAACTGATGAAAATCCAGGCAATGATGGATTTCATCCTTTCTTTGTTCACAAATTTACGTATATGTCCTTTCATTACATGCACTTGATTTCAGATTTATTTCCACGGCTTGTGTGGGTTCATTGTACTTTTATTCCATATGAATAGATGAACTATTTTCATGTAATGAGATGTATATCTTTCCTTTCTGTACTTTCTTTCATTTGAATGGATAATAATGAACTTGTACACTCAAAACACTTAAATAATTCACTTAATCATGGAAATAAATTAAAATCAAATGTACCTTTTGATGTTCATTAGATGACTGAAATTTATTGTGCACCTTGTCCTTCAAAGCTACAACTTGTCCACATCTTTCAAAACTTCATATTTGATACATGCTACCCTTCCCGCTTCCTCGGGGCCTAATGGTCGCTTCATTGTTGCACAATTCTGACAAGGGTTTCAAATGGAATGGTTACATCTATGAGGCATGGCATTCTTTAACTGTACCCAAGTTGTAATTTTAATCCAAAATGACTTCCAACTGTCCAAAACCAAACAATTAAAAACTATATCTTTTTCTAGATGGTTGTCCCAAACATAGCCAAACTCGTAACTCGACCAATATGAGAAACTTAAAAGTTTCGAGTTGACCTTTTTGCATAGGGTGTGAAAAATGTCAACAGGATACATGGGAGTGTTTTCAGATTGAATTTATTTCTCTTCTGAGCTGGGACATGCATGTATATTGTGCAACCAAATACTCGTAAATGAGAAATTGATGGCTTTCTACCTCTCCATACCTCTTCTGGAATTTTATTTTGTAGAATATTTGTTGGTGCCCTATTGAGAATATAAATAGTTGTTTGTACTACTTCTACACAATATCAATCCTCTAACTTTTATGTTGATAGCATGCAGTGAGCCATCTTCATCACTGTGTGATTGCATCGCTCAACAATGCCATTTTGTTGGGGTGTGTAGGAGCATTCAGGTTTCTTCTTAATGCCTTGTTGGTTCAGGTATGCCAAGAACTTCTTTGATGTGAATTCCACCTCAATCTGAGTGAAGTAGAAGAAGAGGTTGTCCGGTATCTTTCACAACATGTTGATAGAAGATCTGGAAATGGTGAAGAGCCTCACTCTTATTTTTCAAGAAAAACACCCACATATTTTGAGAGTAGTCATCCATGAACAGTTGGAAGTATTGGTATCTTGAAAAGGAAGCGGTAACAGTCCATTCAAATCGGTATGAACTACCTCCCAATGTTACTTGGCATGGAAGGTGTTTTCCTACAAGACATCCAAGGAAAATAGGCAAGGAACTGGACAATTTGGGAAGTCCATGTACCATTATTTTTGAACTTAACTGGTGCAAAGATCCAACAGACAAGTGACCATATTGGTAATGTCATAGGTTAGTAGATTCTACTGTTGAGGCAGATAAATCTATTGTAGAAGATGAAACAATATTTAAAGCAAATAACTTATCTTTTAAAAAATATCTAGCAATAACCGTACCTTGTGTTGAGATCAAGCATGATTTGATTCCATTTTGAACAAGAAATTCTACTTTTAGATGATGATTCAAGAGTTGACTTACTGACAAGAGGTTGTTATTCAATCTAGGAACATATTGTACCTTTGTAAGCATACATTTTTGTGGTCCCAGAGGAATGGTAACTTGGCCTATTCCTTTTGTAACGTAATTTTTGTCATCTACTATCTGAACCCAATCTCCAGTGGGTTGTTCATTTAGTAAATCAAACAACTTCTTGTCACCGGCATATGCTTACTGGCACCCGAGTCTATCAACCAAACTCTCTTCGTGGGTTGTAAAGTCTAAGAGATGAGTACAAGATTCTTACCACAATTGGCTCCTTCTGGTGTCTCCTCATTAGATTCATCATCTTGTTGGGCTGCGAGATGTTCCTTTTTCTTTCTTCGGCAGGGAAATTGTTTTGAATTTTGAAAATCATCGCACCCAAATGAGATTAATTGACTCGAAGACCCCTATTTCAATCCATTGTACCAGTAGTGATTAGTGTCATGAGTGTTGGTTTTATAGATTTGACACCACCTCTTTGAATTTTGAGCTTGTTGTCGTTGATTTTGTTGTGCTTGTGTTTTCTTCTCTAGGGGACCTTTCTGATTCTTCTAGCCATGATGGGGTTTTGAGAAAGGGCTTTGTCCTAGGCCTCATCTTGGATTGAATTGATGGCCTCTTCCTACTGCAATAAGTTCATGAGTTATTCGAATGTCACTTTCCATTTAGATACATTCAGTGTCGTAACAAACACTAAAAATTTAGAAGGGAGTGCCCTCAAGGTGATTGGAACAAAATCTTGTCTTCTACCTTTTCACCGAGCACTAGTAACTATGTTTATAGCTCAACCACTTGACGTAAGAACTCCTCAAATTTCTCATCTGACCCCATAGATAGGGTGTGCAATTTCAATGAAGATGGAGTATCTTAGTCTAATTCTTCACCTCAAAGATGGTTGTTAACTTATCCCATGCTTCCTGCGGTTTCTCTGCATCCTAAACATGCGGTTGCACATCATCGGTGATACTCAACATAATCAACATCAGTGCTTTGGCACTAGCCATATCATATTTTATGAGTTCATCAAGGGTAGTGGGAATTGTCACTGACCCTATGACGATGCCCCATAATCCTTCAAACTAAAGGATAGTCCGCATCTTTATTTTCCAGGCCACATAATTTGGCCCTTTAAGTAATTGAGCATTGGATAGAAGCAGTTTTGGTGCAGACATTGTAATAAAAATAAACATTTTTTTAATTAATTTCAGATAATTATTACAAGTCTTCACTCATTGTTGAGAGAATTGGCCTCTGAGATGTTCTTGATATTCTCGTGTTGAGATACGATGATGCTTCTTAGGGAATTCTTCTTCGTCTTCACAGTCTTCTTCATAACCGACTTCTAGCTCTTCTCGAACTCTCTTCACTTGGAAAATGACATCAAAATAAAATACCCCAGAAGTCCTCTTCGAACCAGTTCATCGAATATAAGGTTTCTAGTGTTGCGAAGCTCATTAAGCAATACTGAAAATAGAAGTCGGAGCTTTTTGGAGCTTCTAGATGGTGTTCTATAGCTTGTGAATCATTGTTATGGCTTTCAACGCAGTCCCAATTGCTTCATTCACTCTTGACATTCGGTCTTAGTTTGTCAGACTCAACGTTGCCTTGGTTGAGGCCTCTTCTTTAGGAAATAATGGCACTTTTTTAATTATTTAGCAAACATGTCTTTCGACCACGTCTTTTCGTTGCTCACGTCCACCAATCCATGTTGATATTGATGATGGAAATATTTCCTTTAGACGTTAATCAATAGTAGATGCTTTCCTCTCTACAGTTCACTAGTATAAAGCCAACCCAAACGCGATTCTTCAACACAACAACAAATGCAATGGACTTTTCCAGTTTACTCAACATGTGCAAGAATGAAGATTTTCTTTTTTCTTTTTAAATGGAAATATCTTCTATTCCTCCCACATCTAGGCATCCATGTCTAAGGAGAAAAAGAAGAAATAGGTCGATGTGTAAAATGCTGATTAATGGAATTTATCAGGCAGAGGTGGATTTTCTTTTAGTAGCAAATTCACTTTGATCTCCCTCCATGTATTTCTTTCAGGAGAAAAACAAAAAAAACCCCAATTTCCAAGAAGCATACAACTTGCAGGTCAAAGAGAGGCACTTGTTTTGGTTGCTTGGCATGTGTACAAGCAAGGAGATAGATAAAAAGGAAAAAAAAACCTTTAGTTTTCCACGCATCAAAAAAATCTCTTCCACGTTTTGTAGATCATGTTATGCGCTTGGACGCCTTTTACTCTTTGCAAGTCATTGAAATAATGCCAAGACAAATGTTGTCTCCTCCACACAGATCTCTATGCTATAAATCTATGCCAATGATCTCCTAAAATTACTTTCCTCTTACACATAGGCCCAGACAGAAGAACGCTCTGATACCAGTTGAGAAGAGTGAGAAGTGGAGAAGAAATAGAGATTACATATCTCTCTTGTATTATTAATCAGAAGCACATACAAATATATAGGGAAGAGAAATAACAATATTCCCCAAAATTAAAGGAGAGGTTACAAATAGATAGAGATTAATGGGATACGCTTTAAACAAACACACCTAATAATATCTAATTATTTGCTATGTAAACTATGCCAAAATTGAGAGCATGATTTGTTACTTCGAAGACATTTTTTGCATTGAAAGTTCTTCATTATTCTATTATTCATTTATTCTATTCTTCTATTCCTCCCACATCTAGGCATCCACGTCTAAGGAGAAAAAGAAGAGATAGGTCGATGTGTAAAATGATGATTAATGGAATTTATCAAGCGAGTGGATTTTCTTTTAGCGAAAATTCACTTTGATCTCCCTCCATGTATTTTTAAGGAGAAAAAAAAAAAAAAAACCCAATTTCCAAGTAGCATGCGGCTTGCGAGTCAAAGAGAGGCACTTGTTTTGGTTGCTTGGCACATGTACGAGCAAGGAGATAGATAAAAGGAAAAAAAAATCCTTGAGTTTTCCACGAAGCAAAAATCTCTTCCACTTTTTGTAGATCATGTTATGCGCTTGGATGCCTTTTACTCTTTGCATGTCATTGAAATAATGCCAAGACAAATGTTGTCTCCTCCACGTAAATCTCTATGCCAATGATCTCCTAAAATTACTTTCCTCTTACACACAATGGCCCCGAGATAGAAGAATGCTCTAATACAGTTTGAGAAGAGTGAGAAGTGGAGAAGAAATAAAGATTACATATCTCTCTTTTATTATTAATCGAAGCACATACAAATATATAGGGAAGAGAAATAACAATATTCCCTGAAATTAAAGGAGAGGTTACAAAAGATATAGATTAATGGGATACGCTTTAAACTAACACACCTAATAATATCTAATTATTTTCTATGTAAACTATGCCAACAATTGAGAGCATGATCACATGTTACTTGAAGACCTTTTTGCATTGAAAGTTCTACATTATTCTATTATTCCCAATAATCTTGAGTAACACAATGCAAGCTTTAAAGAATATATTTTTATAATTAATCATCTTCTTAAGCCCTTCTTATGAAATCATGTGTTGCTTTGTAAGTTCTCCATTATTCATAATACACATATCCCTAGTGAAAAAGATGAATTGAAATTTACTCCATCTTTCGATATATTTTCTAAATTGTCGCGTTGATTAATCATACATCGCTAGCATGGTGTCAACGTTGAAAATAGGTAATTTCTATTGTTGTTTTTTCAATCAACACCTCAAAAGAATTATATGCTATAACTTAAAACTATGGATGCATTTGAATAAACAAATATTTGTGGTGTAGTGATTACCAATTTCTTGTTAAGATGTAGGCTATTTTATGATAGTTCCTCATTTCCATATCATGTTATCCCATGGGTGTTTTTAGTCATCTAATATTAGTGGTATTGAGCTCCTACCATTGTTTTCCTTAATTTGTGTATGTAATGAGAATGAGGAAATAGTTACCCTTCCTATTCACATGAGATTGAAAAAACTCATGCATTGCAGGATTCCATGAATGCGAGACATTTTTATATTCCACATTCAAATTTTGTAATAAAATTTTAGATGTGATAGGGACTAGGGGTTGAATCAGTCCCCAATAAAATAATTTCACTTGTGCTTCAAACCCTAACCACACATACTCAAGTATATCTCATCAAAGCATGTACATTTCTCAATGAATGACATATAATGAAAGAACTACAATGATAAGCATATACGACACTTACATTTATATTAAAACTAGATCAAAAACTTATATTGATGTTCAAATCAAATCACAAGAGTAGTATCTTCAACAATGAATTACAAGAAGCAATAAAGTTCTCTCAATACAATCCACAATGTCTCAAGACCACATATGATTAAGTAAAACTATAAGAAGATATTCAACTTCAATATCCAATCTGAAAACACATCGAGATACAAAAATAACATCATCATGCTTTGAAAACACATGAGATACGAGAAAATAACTTCAAGATTATTCCGATATGAAACAAATCCACCTCGATGAGATCCTCTTCCATGAGTAACATCATGGAACAAGCGAGATCTCGAGTAGAGGATCTCTGTAATAAATTTCATCGGGTCTCTGGTAACACTCAAAGCTGTCATTAATCGATTTTGATGAAAATATCTTGAAGGAGAAATCCCGAATTGAGGATGCGGTTGAAATAAAAGCAGATTAACAACATATCCTCGGGACGATCTACCGGTTGGAAGTGCTCAAAACGGCTGAATAGGAAGCTTGATAGGCCAACGAGGCAGCCAAAGTGTGACCGAAGTCACGGAATCGGACACAAGGAGGTAGATACTCATCTACGGGCGAGTGGAAAATGTGAAACGGCCAAGCGGTTTGAGCTTCATGAATATTCGATAAAGAAGCAGATCCGCCTTGAAGGAGAATCCCAAATCGAGGATGCATCAGTGCTGAGCAGAGATAACAACATAGATGGACAACCCGCTTCTTTGGAAGCACCAAAACGGCTTCCACTACATCGAAACACACTGCCACTTGCTTTGGCACTTCTTGTGCAGGTCATTTGTTGTGGTTTCCCAGACTCGAACACACCTCGTGGCACCCATAGAAAGTTGAGGTAATGCGCTGTGGTGAAGCTTCATCTAAAACCGCCATATCAAACCCACGTGGCCGACAGAAAGAAAACCGTGGGCAAACTAAACAATCCTCCTTGTTCAAAAGGCAGAAAAAGGACACTCCCGGGAGGAACGAGAAGGAGGCGTCTCATACACGCTTTCTACAGGCACGGCTTGTAGCTTCATCTCACCATCATGTCACACCCATGCACATTGAATAGAGGATCGAGAAGAGATCATGGCAAGGAAAACGCGGGGCTCCTCCCATTTTATACCCGGAGATTACTGGACATTTAAGAAGTGACATGATATGTCACCCATCTGCCCGACTCGAGAAAAGTAAATTGCAACGAGGCACTACACTCTCCTCCCCTTAAGAAAGCATCGTCCTCGATGCGACATAACTATTACGAGGAGAAGTACACTTTATGGTTTTAAATTTTAGTTAGTTAAAGCGAGGGTCCATCAGCCTTAGGAACATTTGGTAGAAATTTTAACTTTTAATGTTACTGTGAAGATTGGCAGTTCTTTCTTGTTCATCATTTCATTAGACTCTTTTGATTATCATTATTTCTAGTTTTAGTTTCTTTTAAAAATTTCATCATTGGAGAGTTTTGATTTATTCCTTATTGTGGGTGCCCAACACAGGCTGGCTAACACACACCCTATCGGGTTCAAAAGACACTCTGATTCACAAGCACACAAGTATATACTTCATGATTGTATTACACCACAAAAGGTTACACAATTACGGAAAAGAATAGGCACACTTCCCATAACATAGGTACTCATCACACATCATAGTGACATACCAAATACTCAAATAGAAGAGTACTACAATCCACGGACATTTCCTCAATTTGCATCATGAAAGACTCACATAACAACAAACCATGCTACAGGTACATAGTGTCCACAAGGGAATCAATGACATGTCCACAACATCACAATAACTCAACATATATCCTGAAACATCAACCATACGGACAAAATATCATAAGCCTCCCTCAAACTCTTATGCCTCCTCCAGTCTCTTATGCCTCCCTCGAAACTCTTATGCCTCCCTCAAACTCTTATGCCTCCCTCGAGGCGGTTGTCTCTCATTGCCCAGGCACATCGAGTTTGGACACTCCTAACCCAAGTGACATAATAACGCGTAGTTCTCGAATAACCCGCTAGTCATATGTACCCCTTGGGGCGTACCCCATCTGACGAAGCGAGTCCATAGGTCCAACCAAACCATGGTGCATCCCATGACCCTATTCCACACATCACGACATTAGAACCAGCACAACAATCCGTCAAAGTGCCAGTGGCAAAGTACAAGCCTTGGGCAAGGCGGTAAAAATTCCCAATTTAAAAGAAGACCCCAAAATCAAGCAAAAATAAATGACCAAATGGCCAAAGTTAGTATCAAATCCCCATGTTAGTGCCACAACCAAGGAAATGCCCAAAATTGTAAAGCATTGCAATCAAGAAAAGATCTTTGGTCCTTGCAAAATAAAATAAAAAGCTCAATTTACTGAATAAAATCAACTTATAATAATGTCACATTACGATAAGCATGTGGCCTTATCGGCCACCAAAGGGGTACTCAACAAGTTCTTGGCACTCGGAACATCGAGCCTCGGCTCGTAAAATATATATATCAATCCCGCCACCCTTCGGCAAGGGCTAAACATAGTCATAGATACACTAGGGTTGCATACATACAACCACATAGGGAGAGAGGAAAGAGTCACATGTAATCTACTAAACCGAGTTTTGACTCGAGTTATCGACCCATGGTACACCATTCCTCACTCTCAACATACACTTCTACCGATCTCCCTCAAGGTCGGTTAGTGTAAGGCTCACAACATAACATGTAACTACATTACTAACACCATGGTGGTACACACATAGCTACCATAACGTCTCACGTATGGTAGGTATACGAGTAGATCACAATCATACATTCACGAGCGCGATACATCACTTTACCACATTACGCACCCAAAGTGCAATCCACAATACGATAGGGTTCATACACTCACCGTATGACCTAATTCATGACATGAAGCATTACATATTACACAACTCATATATACGATGAACATAATAACATCACAACATAACAACAATAGCTTCATAACAAGGTAGTACACACATTTCTTCAAAACATGGTAAAAACATCATGATACACTCATTTCTTTTAACATCAACTAGTCATACAACACATTGATACACCCACATATCACAATATGCCACAATGCTCGAACACTACGTCATCCACATTAGAATTCTTTTCACACATCACAAACAATAATTTACACGTGAATTCTTCCTAGAGTCCACAAGAAGGAGAGAGAATACTCTCATCCCCAACACATCAACATGATGACAAATACGCACTATCAGTGACATACACATCACGTGCATTCACAATATCACAATTACAACAATAATCACATCACGCTTAAAGCACATTACTCTTCCAATATAAATCATCATCATGCGACATCATCATCATCATGCGGTATCATCATGTAACCCCACCACCACCATGCAACATCACCATGCAACACCAATCCGGCCCATAGGTTCGAGAGCATGAACCTACGCTCTGATACCAAAGTGTAACACACCAAAATTACCAACACAAGGACAACACAGTGAAATACAGGATAACTTTTTTTGACTTACTTGAAGATAATACGACACTACACAAGTTCTCTAGGAAATACAATCAACTAAAGACATGCTTTCCACAACACGGACCCACATTGGTTACAGATAAACATGAGGCACACACTAAGGACACAATGGTTCATCTAAAGTATGCAAGTCTTACAACAAGGTCTTCCCACAGAAGGTTTCTTTAGATTCCTGTTTTAGCTGTAAGTGTTTTTACATTCTTTACTTTTCGCAGAGGAATCACGATAGGAGAATCTGAAAGTCATGTCTCCTTTGAAGAATTTTCCCCTACCTTGATAATGTTAAAATACAGTGTAAACCAATTATAGAATAGCAAGAGGTTACTTCATTTACTTGATTAACTTATTCATTTGTGAGGAGGCAGTTAATTTCTCAAGGCTCTTAACTTTATCAATCTGTTTTCGACGCTGTGCCTTTGAACATATATGTTTTACCTTTTCAGGCGGTTTATTTTATTTTATTTTATTCCAGTACATGACTGTCTAACTCTTGGATTCATCATTAAGATCTTATTAGTTGTTAATAAGATTTCATTGGGGTCAAGAGTCTAATCAGAAAAATTAAAGGTTTCACTTGGGCTTCACTTGAAGAGATAGAAATAAGTATACTGTTTACATTTTCAACGGGTAAGACAGATCGAAGAGTTTCTTAGGCAAGTTCCTTCTATTTATTGTAATCTTGTTATCTTCCAAGAATTTAATCATTGATTTCACCTTAAGACCGTTCTAAGGACTCACCACAATAAGAGATTGTTGATTTGTTTACGCGGGATCACAAGGTATATTTGTTTCTCTTGTTTTCTTTTTGCTAGGTTCAAAAACATAGTCCTCTACCAAACGACACAAGACCAAGGTAACTAGAGCGATGCAAGATGATTCAAGTTTGGATAATTAGAATTAGGTTTGACAATTCAAGGATAAATCATATTCTGAAAAGTGAAAATTCAACAAAGGATACGCATGTCAAAACAAGTTCATTTAATCTTATTGACGATAATATTTCTCAAATTGACTTTCAAACGATAACAACAACCTCCATGAGAACAATACAAAATTATAACACAATGCCTTCTAGATAGTCTCCACAATTTCCATACCAATGATGTAAAGCAAAAGAAAAACATTCGTACAACAGCAGTTCCTAAGAAGGATGGAATCCACTTTCTACACGTGTTTCTTTTTCTCTCTCTCTCTTTTTTTTTTTTTTTTCTACTCAGGAAATCCTCCTGCATTTGTTAGCACATGTCGGTTTGCAGGCTAGCACGATAAAAGCTATAACATTAAGACAATATGTTGTTATCTAACTGTTTCAAGGAAGAAGAAAAACACCGTTGATTATGAAAAATAATCTAAGAGTCTAAACAAGAGCAATTAAAGAGTTGTCCAATAGCATAAAATGTCTGAATAAAAGGGGACGACACAACTCTATTTAATTATCATTTTCTCATTGGAGCAGTTAATAAACATCATAGTGAATTTCACTCATATCACAATAATGACCGTCATTTTAACAAGATAACATTTCGAAACAAAAACAATTACAAGAAGAGAATTAATTTCAAACGTGATATGTCCCTATTTGTTTAAGTTAGTTCACCAAGCCAAGGACTCACTATGTCATTGGAAGATCCCAAACAATCAATCGACATGAGAACATCTAAACCAACATGACTTATTAATATTAAGATGATGTGCCTATAACAGTTAATTTTATGTCAGCACAGAATAAATAAATTGGAAAGAAAAGGGATGAGACGCACAAATGACCCCGTATGGGCCACGTCCTATCCTAACAATCCTTCTATTAAACTTTCTTCTAATCAAGAGAATGTCTTAAGAAAAAGGACAAACTTTGACAAGACCAAACATAACCATTATAAATCTTACAGGAGGGTTACTCAATCATTCACAAGAACACAACACAGGATACATAGCTTCCAAAGGATCTATCGTCAACAACAAGTCAACTTTAACCTTTTTGGTCAACACATAACCATTCTACTACAATGACAGCAAGGAGGTCGTATCACAACGATCATCACAAAAACCAGTCAACCAATGAGTTTCCAAACACACCAAACTCTAAGTCACAGGAGAATGAAATTTAAGCATCTTTACGGAGCAAAATGTAGAGTAATTTCTTACGCATAAAACCAACATCCCAATTTTAAGATTTGAAAACTTCCTCACTAATGATCAAGTAGCTCTCGTATCCTCCAACATGTGTGAAACAAAATCAAGGTAAGAAAGAGTATTTCCTCTAACATTTTAAGCTATCCAAAAGAAATGTGAGTATCGTCAAAAGAAAACATTCCATAGGTTCAGCTACATTCCTCAAAACATACAACAGTCACCAAGGGAGAGAAGGTGGTTCCAAAGACAACAATCTCCAAACGGTGAACATGAATTGATATCAATTATGAAAATCAAACATGACACTCGAAGAATAAAAGTATTTCTTCGAGCGATTCAAAACAAAATAACAAAAGCAACTAACCTAGTTGAAAGTAAATATCAACTTGGCTCAATTCAAAAGTCAGTCAAGCTAAGCACACACCAAGCCAACCGGGAAGGGTTACTAGAACCTAAAACAACTGAAAGAAAAGGATAGAGACAAGAATAGCATCATTCACCTATACACGATGCACTCGCAGTACTCAATCACCAATTTGCAAAAACCCAACATAGACCAGAACTACAGATCTCGAGCCGAAACAAGAATAAGAACATAACAGGAACTATAAAGTTGAGTCCAACGACAATGTTTGGTAAAACATTCAAATCGTGAGACCAACACATAAAACTCGAGAATTTTCATTACAAGACCCCCGCCTCTTTTGTTTTATTAGTCTTAAGAACAAAGTTCACCCAACTAATATTTATTAAAACCCAGAAAACAATATAAGGGCTTCAACCAACGCAATCATTTCTAACGCCAAAACAAATACAAACGAGCCAGGAAAGTGGAAACCAAACAGTATACCATCACACGAGACATTAATATGAAGAGTAGAGTTATTTAGTGATTCAATTAAATAACAGCATAAGAATTAATGGTATAGAGAATATCGTGCCTGATTAAGCTCCCTTGATCGATAACAAGATGGACGGGGCTGCCAACAAAAATGAGAAGCCTAAATCCATTTTCTTCAAGCTCGTTGGGCGCCCAAACATCAAACATCTTCATGTTGGCACAGGTAGGAGTTCACAGCCAGGGTGGGTGGTCTAAAATGCTTGCCATCATTCTCCCAACACCGCTCCAAGATCAGCCCTAGAACTTCTGTAGGCCCCATTTTGGCAATTGAACTTAATCCTTCGTCATACATCCAAACACCTCCACCATCTCCATATGCATCTGATTGTTTCTAATTTGGACCTCCTAACCTTGGTGTTCTCATGTTAGGAGCAGCCCTAGTTTGAGACAAAGCAAAAGAAGATGGCTTTATAACCAAAAACAATCTCTTGGTACAGACTCCATATCCATAAAACAGTCCCTAGACTTAGCATCCTCAATTAAGGCTGACCAGTCACTAGATTGCTTCAATGCAGCTGCTTTGCGAGCTCGTGCCAGTGCCACATTCATGCGGCGAATAACATCTACAAGGCCAACCCCATGATTTGAAGCTTGGACACAAAATATACTGATTACATCACACTCCTGGCTCTGAAGGCATCTACCATAATGATAAATAAACCTTTTCCTTCATCAGATCTCGAGGACGACCATCAAACTCTCGGTGCAAACATTTCAGCTGTAGCTTGAAAGTGTGATAATTCCATCAGCACCCTTTATGCACGCCAACATAGTGACTCGTAGAAGATGCTCATATAGTTGCAAGGCAAATTGTGCTTCACGAATACTACGATATGAAGCAGATCCGCCCTATCTGATTCTCTTCATATGAGTTACATCCTACAACAAGTAAGATCTCAATAGAGACTCTTTGTAAAAAAATTTCATCGAGCACTGTTGGTAACACCCTCAACATCACACGAATCGGTTTTGGAGAAACGACTCAGTGCAAGCTCTGGATCTGAGGAATATCCTGCTACCTTCATCTCCCAAGACATTTTCTTCAACATTGCATAGATCTTCTGTGCCTGTGGGTGTGATCTGTCACCAACACAAAAAGCATGCGCCATTTTATTGGCTTTAAACTAACTACACCAAGTTTCTTTTTTTTTTTAATTCCTCTATCCTTCATCGACCTCCTACAAGCTCTCTTGCAAGCAAACTGTGCTTCAAGATTATTCCGATATGAAACAAATCCACCTCGATGAGATCCTCTTCCATGAGTAACATCATGGAACAAGCAAGATCTCAGTAGAGGATCTCTGTAATAAATTTCATCGGGTCTCCTGGTAACACTCAAACTGTCACTTAATCGATTTTGATGAAAATATCTTGAAGGAGAAATCCCGAATTGAGGATGCAGTCGAAATAAAACAGATAACAACATATCTGGACAGTCTGCCTGTTGGAAGCGCTAAAAACCGGCTGAATACAGCCAAGCTTGATAGGCCAACAGGAACGAGCCAAAGTGTGACCGAAGTCACCAGAATCGGACACAAGGAGGTAGATACTCATCTACGGGCAGAGTGGAAAATGTGAAACGGCCAAGGCGGTTTGTGCTTCGTGAATATTCTGATAAAGAACAGATCCGCCTTGAAGGAGAATCCCAAATCTGAGGATGCATCTGGTACTGAACAGATAACAACATAGATGGACAACCCGCTTGCTGGAAGCGCCCAAAACGGCTTCCACTACATCGAAACACACCTGCCGCCTGGCTACTTACTGTGCAGGTCGTTTGTTGTGGTTTCCCGACTCGAACACACCTCGTGGCACCCAGAGAAAGTTGAGGTAATGCGCCTGCGACTGAAGCTTCATCTAAAACCGCCATATCAAACCCACGCGGCCAGACCGAAAGAAAACCGTGGGCAAACTAAACAATCCTCCTTGTTCACGCGGCCGGGGAAGACAGAAAAGGACGCGCCCAGGAGGAACGGAAGGAGACGTCTCATACACGCCTGCTACACTGGCTTGTAGCTTCATCTCACCATCATGTCAGACCCATGCGCATTGAATAGAGGATCAGAAAGAGATCATGGCAAGGAAAACGGGGCTCCTCCCACTGTCACACGCCACCCAGGAGATTACAGACATTTAAGAAGTGACATGATATGTCACCCATCCGCCAGCTCAGAAAAGTAAATTGCAACGAGGCACTACATGCACATCTATCACAAGCTCAAAAATTCATTTCTGAAAATATATTTGAGTCTACTACGACATCCAATCATCATTTTTAGCTTGAAATAAAAATAGACTCATAATACTTCACCTTTTGTAAATTGCTCCTAGCTAGGGTTTAACTAGGGTTTTAACCTTCTTACCTTCTTAACATTCGTTCATAAAAATTTTATGATCAAATGACCTCATTATTATTATGAAACCATATTAACTCACCTTAGAAACATCTGTGAAATCCAAAAGGTCCATTTCAATGCATATTGTCCACAACGAGCATTTGAAGTTGCATTTCGAACTAGAAATGCACTAAAAATGACCTTGTCTCACCAAAACTTGAATATCTCAAAAATTCCTTTTCAGAATCACCTGAAATTTTGCATGAAGCACCATGAATTTTTTTACCTATTCATAGTAATCTCATGGCCCAAGTATTCTCCAAACTCTCTACTTACAATGACTTACCCATGTTTACATGTTTGTGCCTCATAGTATCAACTAGAATCAATTTGAAATAATGCAATAATTTGGACATAAAATAACTAAAATGATCCAAACATACCTAAAACATCATTATATACATGAATTCATTCTTCCATGAGTTCATATTGCTCCAAAACATTTGGCCACACCTCCTAGCTATTATATCTGCTGCTCGAATGAGCACTTGTAAAGAAAGAGAAAGTCTTGTACATGTACCTTTCCACTTTGTTGTGAGTGAAAAATCACCCTTAAATCATGTTGGAAATCATGGCAACATGCTAACCAAGCATACATATAGCTCATTATGTCATGTAACACCTCTTAGGCACATGTATAGGCTTGCTAAAACAAGCTTGCACCATTGAATCTCACTGTACCAACTGAACCACATCTGAGATAACATGTTAGTACTACATATATAATCATGAAACAATGCTACAACATCCAATTTTTCATTAATTTGGTTTTACATCAATGACAACACCTATTATGCCTACTTAGGCCTTCATGCCAACAATCTCCCCTTTTATCATTGATGGAAAACACTTAACTTCTCCCCCTTTTTGCATTAATGACAAAGGATATTATAACTTACCTCATTCAACTTATTTAGATACATATCTACACAATTTTATTAGAAAAACCAACCAAAGGTCTCAATCAATCACACAACTAGCTCCCCACAGGAAGAGCATCTCCAACAACCGATCATTATCAAAACTCGTGAAATAAACAAACACTCACCTTGATAGGGGTAAAAATATCATCTTCAACCTTCTAAGCATGCAAGAACAACAATTTTCACCATATAACCTGTTTTAGCTATTTTTGAATCTATGAGTCATGGAATAATAATGACAACACCATCACTATGCCAAAAATGTTAGAATATCTAAGCCACATCACCATTTCAACATTCTAGACAAGATTTCATTATTTCTAGGCTTAGATAAAGCTTCGCCATACATCCATTTGACTCCATACCACACAAGTTACCAACTACCCTAAATAGTTATCTTATTGCATTTTAGGCCATTTTCAACCTCCTACAAAAGTTCAACCATGCTTTGAATCATTCAAAAACACTCCCACAGGCTTAAGAACATTATTTCTAGCTCCAAGCACAAAAATGAGCTCCTTTAGGTCTTGAATCACATTTTCGAGTCTACTACAACCATATATGGATGAAATATTACATTCAAGAGACAAACACTTGTAAGTTCACTTAGATGGTACACCATACATACCTTGCATGTCATAAGACCTTCATCTCACCTTTCATGCTTGGCATTTGTTCTCTTGAAAGTGCACCTGCTAGTATCCAAATAGATTCTCCTTTGCAAGATGAGCAACATCATAGATTTAACAAGAAGCCTAGAGATAGATAAATCATCATGTATGTTGTTTTGTAGTCGGGGAGGTGATTCAGCTGGCTCTTTGTCACTCAGATGTTGGAGAAATGGATAACACCTTCAAAAGGATTTGATCTATCCTCACTACTTTAGGTTGTTCCTTTCAACCAGGGTGAGAGGACCCATTTTTAACCTCTCTGTTGGTGAAGAAGAATGAAGATATCCTTCTTTGCACAAATTTGAAAGGAAACCACGAGAAAATATGATCAATGCACCACAATTTAACTCTCACGAGTGACACTTCTAAACAATGGTGATATTTTCTAAACAAGGTTAAGGTTACTAAATACATTATGGAATCTTGATTGCTTCTACATATTTTGGCATAGAAATTTATTCATTTGTGGACATACAGGGAAACAGGGTAGTTCGGGTAGGATTCATTGTTTTTGAGTAATTTTGGTGGGAGATTAAGCGGGATAAACTTGATTTTGCCGGATATTTGAGAACCTTCACAATAATTATAAAACTAAATGATATAATGCTTCAGAATAGCTAAAATATTCCTTCAACCAGAAGGTGTGCATCAATGGAGGCCCAGATTTGCACGGTTTCACACAATCTCCAAGAATTTAACATGAAGGCTTGAGTTAAAAGGCTCAATTAAACATTATCAATCTCTGGTTCATCATGTCTAAGATACACTCAAAGACTTACAAACAACCTCTATCAACAAATGAGAGTAAAGTGATTTTAAATTGTTTATTTCATTACTAGATGAAGGCTCTTCTCATAATGAAATTGTAAATGCCACTAAACCATCAAAGGGATGAGATCTTGTGTGATTCAGAGAGATTATAATATAAGATTGCAATAGGAACAAGAAATACTATTTGCAGACATTTTGAAAATAAAGCAGACACAAATTTTCCCAAGATTAACATAGATTAATTTGAAGTTGATTAGATTCATCGGCAGGTGAAGCTTTCTTAAATAATCTTAGAGCTTTTCAATGCATGTACACTTGCAACCAACTTGACATGATCAAATCTAAAACATAAGAGATTAACAGGTTTCTCAGATGGTCTCTCAGAAAGATGGGATTTCTAAGATTTTCTCACACAAATTAACCCCGACCATTTGCATGACTAAAGCATGCTTTTTATAACACTCAATTTACATCCAAGCTTTCCCCCCAAGAAAAGAATATTCGAGGAACCTTTGTTTGTTACATGTTTGATCATGATTTCCAGAAAATGATGTTTAACAGGTTTGCAACAAAAAGTTGCCAGTTGTTCAAAAAGGTGAATCATTGCAAATATCTCCATCATTGTTTTAACTGGAGCACGTTTTCATCCTTCGTGCATGTAACCTCCATCATTTCATCCTTTTCCCATTCTTTCCTCTGCAACTTTGCTTTGCATCCAGCTTCTCTGGTAATTCACATTTTTGCAAGTGCCCGAGCAATTCCAACTTCAAAATATCAACCTTTACATTCCTTGGACTCATAAATTAAGCTCTAAATCCATTTAATGTAACTTTGGAGAAAAAAACGACAAGTATTTTCATCAAAAATGATGAAAAACAATGCATATTCACATCTCCAAGAGTCTTGGAGAAAAAATGGCGGCAAAATTAGATGCAATGCACATAACCGTTGATTTTTCCCTTTCTCAACTTTAGATTAGAGCCATCCATGTGGAAAAATATGATTCAAAGTGGGCCTAGGGTTGCCTTTTGCATTTTATGACTTTTGGAGAAAATGCACAATTTTCACATTTTCCCCCCCCTCTACCTTTGAAATACGGGCTTGACACATGGTTTAATTTGGGTCTTTGATGGAGTCGCAGACTCATTTATGTAATTTTACCCTTTTTTACAAAAAAGAAAAAATTTCCAATTTTTCTTGACGACCCGCTTCTCCGCCTTTGACTTTTCAATGTAGACTTCATTTTGTACTTTTACTTCCTTTTCAAAATAATGCCAAAGTTTCAAAATTCTTTGATGGCCCGTACTTTCTCCTTTGAATTTTCAAACCTCCACGTGTCCTTCTCTGGTCTCCTACGGGGCACTGCACTTTATGACTTTATTCCTTTTCATAACAAAGCAAAAGCTTCAAACTAACCCAATGATCCGCCACTCTGTCTTTTGACTTTTCAAAAGCATGCCTTTCTCTGGTCTCTTGTGGGGCCGTGTGTTGTACTTTATGAATTTATTCCCTTTTCATAAGAAAAAAAAATCTTCAAAGTGACCCGACGATCCACCACTCCGTCTTTTGACTTTTCGAAAAGCCACGTGTCCTTCTCTGGTCTTTTTGCGGGCCTTAGGAATTTCTTTCACATTTTTACCCTTTTTTCCATAACACCTTGAAACATAAAAATGGGCCCACCTCTACACAACTGCTCAATTGATGACACGTGTACTCCTTCGGGGAAAAAGTAAGAATTTGCTCCACCATTTCACAATTTTGACTAACCAATTAGAAATCAATGGAGCCACGGGGCCAATTTGATATTTTTGAAAACATAGAAAAAAGTTACAAGTTATAAAATAGACTGATGTGCCTTATCCAATCAAAAGAGACCACGTAGCTGAAGATGCTTTGAGATATAATTTGATGAGGAAAACATGCTCGTCAAACCGTAAAATGCAAGGAAATCACCATTTGCGCCCAAAATTGAATTTTCTTTAAGGAAAAGAATTTGGAAATGATATAAGGCCCAAATGTGATCCACGACCATGGAGAAGGATTTTCAACAACATACAAATGAAGAAAACCTTTCATGCATCCATTCGGGAAATAGAAAATACGATAGAGCCCGTAGATTGAATAATTTTGAGGGAAAACTAGGGCATGATCAAATCAAGCACCAACATTGGCTCCGACTTGAGGATGGGCACTCCCAATGAGTGCCACAAGAACAAAAGAGAAGACCAAGTGCCAAAACCATTGGGAAATGGAGTCAAGAGCCAACCCTCCAGGAACAAACTGAGAAACCAACAAAAACAACCGCCAAGGACTAGGGAAAACCAAAACCGACAAAATGCAAAAACAGAACAAAAAACCCAAGACTTTACACTATACAATGGTGCATACCTCGATTCTGAGAAATCAATCAAGGAAATGTTTCAAATTCTTGCCATTAATAGGTAATTCAAGCAATTCCCCATCTAGGTCTTTTAAGAAGAAGGTATGTTACCCAATTTGAATTTCAATTGAATAAGGGCCCATCCACAATCCATCAAACTTTCCACGTTTGCCCTTATCCTCATGCTTTATCCCACAATAGCACAAGATCTTCTACACTAAAATCTCTTGGAGTCACCTTCTTATCAAATAACTTCTTCAATTTTTATCTTTAAATTTTACATGCCTCTGATGGGATGCCCTTCTTTCTTCATCTAACTCAATAATCTCATTTATGCAATCATCATAGAGACTAACCTCTTGATCTTCCAGTTGTTGAAGAAATTGAAATGAAGACAATTGCATATATAGGGGCAATAGAGCTTGAGTTCTATACACCAACTCAAATGGGATTTTCCATGAGCCTATTTAACATTGATTCAATCAGCCCGGACAACAAACTTCAAATCTCACCCCACTTCCTTTTGTCACCCTCTTTTAATCATCTTCAACAAATTTTTATTGTTGGACTTTTCTTGTCCATTTCCTTGGGGATTATAATTGGAAGCATATGTCAAATTGATCCCATATTCATGGCACATGGCCACTAAAGGTTTAGCTCGAGAAGCTCATGGCATTATCAACAACTATCTTAGTAGGCACTCCAAACCTGCAAATGATATGATTCAGAATGAAATCCATGACAATTTGGTGAGTTGCTTTCTTGGTGGGGATTGCCTCCACCCACTTGGTGAAGTAATCAGTGGCTACTAAAATCCACTTATGGCCAACACTTGAAGGATCTGAAATCTCACCAATGAAGTCCATTCCCCATTTCCTAAATGGGGCTTCAATTGATACATGCTGCAAAGGAAGGGATCCTGAAGCTTTCAGTCTTCTAGAAAAGTGTTGGCAACTTTCACATTTTCTTACCAACAGAGTTGTATCTTTGAAAAGAGTTGGCCACCAATAACCAGCCCTTAAGATCTTATGAGTTGTGACTCTTCTAGCAAAATGCCCCCCACAAACTCCTCCATGGAGATCAACAATTATTTTAGGGGCTTCATCTTTAGTAATGCATCTTAAGAGAACTCCCTTAGGGTTCTTCCAAGCTAACCCAAAATCAGTAATGACATATTTTTGGGAAGCTAACTTAAGTGCTCTTTTCGATTCTTGCTCAAATTTTCAGGGCATTGTAGATGTTTGAGATAAAAATGATGTCCTTGTACCATTCAGAATTTATCATTTTTTCAAGGACATTCAACCTTTCTTCTTCAACTTCATTTACCTCAATTGTCTGCAGATTTCTCTCTGCCATAATTTTTTCCAGGCCCAAACCTCTAACCAATTTTTTGTTTGGATGTCCATATCATACTCTTGCAATTTGTTTACCCATCAACATCTCTTGCTTGAAACCTCCATTTCTGATAGGATATCTTTCACCATGGTGTGGGGAACATAAGAAATGACTTTGGAACTCATAATATATGGCCTGAAGACCTTTGTTTCTTTTACCAAAGAAAATGCCTGCTTCTCCATGATAGTATACTTTAGCTCAGCTCCTTGTAATGCCTTACTGAAAAAGGCAATTGGTCTTTCAGCTCCCTCATCATCCTTCTACAACAACACAGATGCAATAGTACTTTCTGAAGAAAAAGAAAACATTTGGAAAGCCTTCTTATAATCTGGAGCTGCTAAAATAGGGGAATTCTTTAATGCTTCTTTGATCCCAACAAAATATTGAATAGCTGCTTCTTCCCATTTGATACTTTGATCTTTCTTCAACATGCTAGTGATTGGGATAGTTAGTTTAGCAAAGTTGGAGATAAATCTCCTAATAAAATTAATCTTCCCAAAAAGGATTGAATTCCCTTCTTGGTTCTTGGAATAGGGACTTTACTGATGGCTTCTACCCTTTCAGGATCAATCATGACCCCTTCCTTTGACACAATGTGTCCAAGCAGATTTGCTTTCTGAACTCCAAAATGGCACTTCTTGGGATTTAGTGAAATACCATACTCCCGCATCTTAACAATATTTTTCTAAGTGTTGTAGGTGGTCACTCATTTTTCTAGAGAAAACAATCACATCATCTTGATATACAACAATGAAATCATTAATATAGCCAGAGAAAGCTACATCCATTGCTCTTTGGAAAGTGGCTCCAACATTCATTAGACCAAAAGGCATTCTAACATATACATATGTTCCCCAAGGAGTGGTAAAGGTAGTCTTGATTCACTCTGATTCCTTCACAACTACTGGTTATATCCTAGAAAAACCATCCAAGGTGGATAACAATTCCGAACCAGTAACCAATTGTAACATATTTTCCATATTTGGTAGAGGGTAGTTATCCTTCATTGATGCTCTATTCAAGTTTCTAAAGTCCACACACAACCTTATATCTCCGTTCTTCTTTTTGATAGGTACCAAGTTTGCAACCCATGATGAGTACCTTATGGGCTGTATGATTCCTCCATCCCTCAACTTTTTCAATTCTTCTTGCATCTTCAGGGAAAGGAGTGGATTGATCGGCCTCTGTTTCTACTAAATGGATTGGCAGAAACTTCCAAGGGAATTTCATGCTAGAAAAGATCCTCTTTGTATGATTTTATTTCAGAATAAGACCACGCTAAGAATTCCTAGTATTTCTTTAACAATTGAACATATGACTACTTTTCTTCCTTGCTCAGATTGCTACCTAGCGAGATCTTACATGGTTTATCCTTTGTGCCTAGGTCGTGCTCTTCAACATCCCTCGAGGCTGACATGTGTCTATTGAAAATGTAATCAACATTATCAAAGTTTTATTCAAGTGCTACCAAACCTATAGGAATAGTATTAGTCTTCAACTGAATGATGTCTTTGCCAAATAAAGTCTCCTTTCCATCAACCACACAAACCATTGGCTCCCAATCTATACGTTGATCAAAAAATTCTCCTTGGTTCTGTAAAAACCTTTACACTTGGGTGTCATCTTCGAACACTTTCTAGTGTTTAACATTTTCAGGAATAGATGGCCTAGTTAATATCTCAATATTATACTCATAATAGGGGGATATAGTACAATTTTCAAATCTGGACCCCAATACGGCCAATTTGTCTGCTAGAGTATTGTACTTCCTATCGTGATGTATTATGTTGAAGGAGTCAAACATTTCAATGAAATCCTAGACTACATGCTTATACTACTTCATTCTCTAATTTTTTGTTGCATACAATTTTCTAACTTGCTTGACAATTAGCTCTGAATCTCCTTTAACAATGATGTCTCTAACACCATATTTCCAAGCAATTCTTAAACCCAATAACAATGCTTCATATTTTGCAATATTGTTAGTGCACTCAAAGTTGAGTTTAAAATAAAAAACAAACTCTTCCTAGCTTGGAGATATCAGAACAATACCAACACCATTTCCAAATTTAGAGCAAGCCCCATCAAACAACAAAGTCCAAGGAGAATCAATTTGAGAATGGATTTTGGATGCACAAGCCAATAGTTTTCAACAAAATATCAAGGAAAAACACTTGGTGTATTGAGGGAATGAATCACAACAATACAACAAGAAAACATGCACACTAATATTATGTAGAAATTACTAAATTTGTAGTAAGGTAAGATGATTAATCAGGGAATTTGACATTCAAAAGGATTAATAAGATATACACACCACTACAAATAATTGGAAAGGCAATAATCAATTTTCATTCAAAGGGAAAAACTGTCAAAATTTGATTCAGCACTCCTATGTCCAAAAGTACTCTCTTGTGCCTTGCAATTACACACAATATATAACAAGTTTCTTCATCCTATCTACCCTAAAAATAGGCTAAGATTTGTACTCACCCATGCATTCTATTTTTACTCTTTAATTGTAAATAATAAAGGGATAAAAATAGCATGCTAGTTACAATGAGGCTACTAAGGCCTGAGTACAAAAATAACTCAATCAAACTACAGTTGACTGATCTATTTTTAAAATGAGATGGGATGAATAACTTGGCTAATAATAAGCTTTACTTGATGAGAAAGTCTTCTCCAATACATGCAACTTGTCTTCAACTTGTCTAATGTGACATTTTCCTTAGTGTTTTATTCTTGGAATGATATTCTTAGCATTCTTTAATTCTTCTTTTTGGATGTACATGCAAGAATTATCTCTCTGTGTGAGAAAACTGCTTCATTTACTTCCAACTCTTTGCAAGAACTTATCCATGCATTCCATATACTATGAGGTCCACTTGAAAATTCTGATGTTGACATCTAAGTTGTTTTCTTGTGGTTACATGAAGAATTTCACTCTGAGAAAATATAATTTGATCATTTTCAAACCCTCCCACTGTGGGGACCACCGGTGATGTGTGCACACCTTAACCTCATAGGGGTTTCCTTTGAACCTGGCATATGTGACCTATCTTTTGATTATTTTGATATAAGCTAAAGTCTTGTTTTACCTATGTCACTTTATTTGAAAACTAATATCTCTATGAAAAGATAGGTCACGGGACCCCTTTGCATAATCATTGAAAAATACTATGTTGAACCACCTTGAATTACATATCTCATACATAATTTACTTTGAGCCCCTTTTGATTTATATGACATAGGGCATTTCAGATTTTGATTAATAATCATTTGATTGATTCTTTTGTCGAGTATAGGGTTTAGACCTTTATCGGTCAATGGAAATGATTTTTTTGTTTGGTTAATATGGGCTTGGTCCCATCTACGCACGATGACTCAACCCATTCCTTTGCCTTGCAGGCACTCTACATCTATTTTATTGGCATCTACAAACCAATGGTGACTATTGATCCTTGTATGCTTGATCCATTACCATTTATCCTTGTCTTGTGATATGGGCGATGTAGGTGGTTGTGAGGTTTTAATGCAAGCTAATTTGGCACCGTTGATTCTTGTACCATGATCATATTGAACCGTTGATCTTTGTAAGAGATTAGTTGCATTGATTACATCTTTTACGTGGTTCTATGTTTGATTCTTGGTCATTTGATCTCTGACCCTCGTTGATCTCAAACCGTTGATTTTTAACTCACTGATTGATTTAGGTCACTATGGGATAGTTGGTGAAGTTTATTTGTAACATAAAATTTTAATCATTTGTATACATGCCTATTTTGGAGGAAAAAGCCCTAGAAATTTTTTTGTTAGGCTACCATTGTTGCATGCTCGAGCTTGTCTTTCCTCTGTAAGTCGGTCTTCTTAAGCTATGAATGTGAAAAATTTATCTTCCGTTTTTATTACTCGAGCTCTAATCACATTTTGATGGAGGTGGTTGCGGGTATTATTGTTTTGAGCTCTGCGAGTTTCTTTGTTTTTATGAGCTTGGCTCCTTTACCATCACGAGCCTCTACAAAATTTCTTGAAATATGGTTGTATTGGCTGCCATTAGTCTTCATTTTGAGCTCGGGTTAGATCTGGGAATTCTTTTCAAGCTTTTTGTGGGATTTTCTCCGCCGATAGTTATGAGTTTAAGATCACCATTTTTCCTCTGCAAATCGGTCTTGAGCTCGATTTATTTCATTTTGAAACCTACCAAGGCTCGAGAAACTATTTGTTGATCATTATCTAGACATTTTACTCTGTGTTTAGGGTTATGATGCTAAGAACATGAAGTGTCTACATTGTCGATCCCTTCGAGATCTGTTTTGAGTCTTAAACTCTTGGCCGTTTGTTGGCATTGAGGTGAGCTTTGTTTCTTTCTTCAAGTTTCTTTGCTAAATTTTAAGCAATGTTAAACGGTTGTGGTATTTGTTTAGAATCCAACTTTGTAATGCCTCCATGAATGAACCGTCATTTTGATCTACTTCAAATGGGTATTCATCATTTTGCATTGTTTGTTGCATTTATAACTCGTATCTATAACAAGAGATGAAATTATAGTCTGGGAAAGGATTGTTTGTCTTTTTGAAGTTCTGTCACTTGAGTGTAGGTTTTTTGATTCACACAGTCTTCACACTCTATTAGTTAAGCTCTTGATTGCTTGTCTTAAAATGCTCCATTATGTAGTAGAGTTAAGTCGTACATTGATCTCAGTTTGCATTTAAATATTTTCTCTAAAATGAGTAAATTCTCAGTTTCGTTGAAGGTTATTCACATCTATTGAGTGCATAATATGTTATAGAAACATTTTCAGATGAATATTTGTAACTTGATAGATATTTCACTAAGCTCGAACTGGGTTTCTTCATATGTTTCTATTGCATTCGTGCCCTTGTAACTGGTTTGAAGCTTGTATCGGTTACTTCATAATTTCTTATTTTCACTTTTGTTGATTGAGATCACTAAAATTAATTGAATTTCTAGATCTAAGCTCAAGTTGTGTTTCTTCTATAAGTGCATTGTATGTTAGCCTACAATGTTTAAGCTTGTTAAGCTCAATTCATTATCTCTTTTGTTTGTTTTCTCACCTTGATATCCTTTTTCATATTTCCATGGGATGAGTTACTTTAATACTTCCATTCATACTTTATGATTCAAAATTTACTCTATCTTTTTAAGAATTAATATTCTTCTAGCTGTATCAAAGGTCCTCTAGATTGTCTGTAATTAATTGCACTTGTTTCAAACTCTGTAAATCTTACTGTACATGATTGAAACCCGTATAGTGTGTATAATAGAATATGATCAATAAATCTGATTACTGTAATTATGTTGAGATGTTAGGGCCCCATTTTTCTCAAAAAAATCATTCGACTCTGTAACACAAAATTGCATGACTTTGAACACACCTTCATTGTCGAAGTATTGTTGTGACTTGATTAATTCTATTATTACTGAACCTTGTTGGTGTCTTGATATGGAAAATTGTGTTGGTAATCTGATGGGCTATCTATAACCCTTTCTTTGTAAATTTGAATGAACTCTTGAATTGTGGCATTTTGTTTGAAGTATCTGCAAATTGACCTTGAAAATAGTAAGTGTAGCTCTAAATTCTATTACAAGTTGGAATATGTTTTACAAGAGAAATATTCTAGAATGTAGTGTTTCTTGATAAAGTATGAGTTCTCTTTCCAATATGAATGTCATATGGTTCCTTCTTTTGATAGCTTCATGACATTTTTATTTTCATGAATGATTTTTAACTTGGTAATCATGTGAATGATTTGTTAACCACTTAGTCCATGAATCTTCATTTGAGTTGTATTTCATTTATTCAAAACTCGGAGGGTACCTAGACTGTTGCAAGCTTGTATTTGAGCTTACTTAGAAAAGTGACTTCCAGATTTCCTCATATCTGGAATGGTGAACATAAAATCATAGCTATCCTTTTGATCTTATGAGATTCAGTTAGTGCTTCTATGATGAATCTTAGAAAATGCATACTGAAAGTCATAAGGATCATTTACTACAACTGTATAGATGTTCTTGCCTTTTACCTGTTTCATGATATATGTCCTAGAAAAATACTCATTTCAAATGCATTATGATTTCTTTTATGCCTTGATGTACTTTCATATTCAGGATCAATGTGATCAATAGTTATTTGTAGAATCAACTTTCCACCATTTATAAGGACTCTTGAGCTTCTTCTTCTGAATCAATTGAACTCACCCCTTATGCATTGTTCTTAGTACATCCTCATTACTATTTCCCTAAAGAATACTCCTTATGTGTCAATCATTAGCTGAAATAACGATTTTTTTCCCTGGTAGATAGTAACTCGGGGATAGTGTGAGACTGCAATCTTCTTTTCTACACTGCATAAGTGTACTTTATTTCATCTGGAAAACTATTTTTGATGGTTTTGTGCTTTGTTTCTGTATCATATTTTGATGATATATTGGATTTGTATCCTTGACTCTGCACTTTGTGTATGCATTCCATTTGTTAGAATCTGTAGCACTAAACTTGCATTTCTTTTATGGATTAGTACATGTATATTTTTATATTCAGCCTTTAGTCTAAACTAAAATAAATGTAATTTTTGGGTTCAAATTGTAGAATGTAATACTTCTGATATGTAAACACAATAGTTAGTGTTTATTTCCTTCTTCTTACCTGTACCTGCACATTTAGATAAACTAGTTAGAAAACATTAGGCTTTTTGGCCTCTCTCATGTTCCATAGTTTTCTTCTTTTATCTTTTCTTTCTGAAATGATTCTGGGAATCATATACGCTGATGTAGAATACTGCTCTTGTCAATTATGTATCTATCTCTGATGTATCTTATTCATGTAACTCATACCTCATGATGTCAGGAGATCCATTTGCACGAAATTAGATAGTACAAGAATATGGATCTAAACCTTGAGCTCATGACTGGCATTTTTTTTTTCTAGTTTCTCAGGTACAATGCCAATGTAGATAGCGAGGATGAAGATGGAGTAAAGTTTGGAGCTGGAAGTGGAGCAATAAAGACAAAATAAACTCAAGGAAATGATGGGTTTTTCATACTCCTTTACTTTTATTTTCATGCACATGTACCTTCTACTTCAGTAGTTATGAATTACTTTTGAGTTACATCCCACGACTTGTGTGGGAAACATTGAAATTCCTTATGAATAAAACATTAAATTTTGGAACTGAGTTGTGTACTTATTTCTACATTTTCAGTTTTATGTATGGATTGTATAACAAACTAAACAACTCAATAACATAATTGGATGTACTTAATCATGAAGGAAATAACTTAAAATATCTACAACTTTAATAATGAACTCCCAATTACTATAATTTGCAACTCTATCTGCTTTTCCAAAATTAACACTCCACCTATTCTGTAATTTTGGTCTTCATCAAGCTAATACATCTGTCCTTAGGGATTTTATGTTCTCTTGTTGAAGATAAACATGGAATTGTAGACTATGTGATTTTTATGCTTTGTAACAACACAAATAGCTGCAAATCACACGTAATCATGAATTGTTATGTATTCCCCTAGGTAGGTTTACTTCACCAATGCCATCCATCGTAACAAAGTTTTGAGTTTCCCATTTTTTCACGAGTGCAAAAATTGTCAACATTTCTGGAAATCTTGCGGGAAAGCTACCTGCTATAGCTTATAGACCAATTCCTTGCTCTTGTCCATTTGGCATGGAGTTAAAGCATATAACCAAAAATGCCTTTATGAAAAGCAAACTCAAACTATGAAAGGATATGGAAACCAGATCATGTGTGTGGATGCACTTATTGAATTGAAAAACATTGCAATGTGCAAGAAAGCACTTATTAAAAGGGAAATCCTACTCTAAACAAACACTGTAGGAGTTTCAATAACAATGTTTAAGAAACATACCATTCACAAGAATGGGAAGTTCGTGTCAACTCAGCCTTGAAAGCTGAAATGCATTGTGTTCTTTGCAAGTTGAAATCATGTAAGGACCACTCCAAATTGTATCAAACTTTGTGTGGTTTCCTAGCTTTGCACGATCAGCATCCCATTTTAGCACAATATCTCCTTCATTGAATATTATGAAGATAGCCTTCTTATCAAAAGTTTTCTTCATCTATTTTTTATTCTTTTTCATGTTTAGGTGAGCTTGATCTCTTAGCCCTGCAACTCCATTAACTCTGCATAACGAACCTGTAATGGTTCATTCTCAAGTAATTTCATTTGATGTAGCAAATCTAATGCAGGAAAATCAACTGAGATGGGCATTCTTGCCTCTCTTTCATAAACAAGCTTGTATGGTGAATTACCAATTGATATTTTAGGGGTCACTCTGTTAGCCCAAAGTGCTTGAATTCAACATTAGATGCCAAACTCTTTGGTTATCTTTGAGTTTTCTTTTGATGATCCTTAAAATATTCTTATTAGTAATTTCAGCTAACCCATTACCTTTTGGGTAATAATTAGATGATGTACTTAAATAAATTATGTGCTTAATAGCCCAATCTATTACCTTTGCACCAAGAAATGCTAAGGCATTATCTAAAATGATAGTTGTTGGAATGCCAAATCTACAAACTATACCTGCATAAAAGGATAGTATTTAAGTTTAATTATCCTCCTTTAAGGTTATTGCTTCATTCCAGCGTGTGTAAAGTAGTACTGTAGCAGTCAAGATCCATTTTATCTACAAAAGAGAGAGAGATCTAGAACAAGATTAGAACACTGTAGTCATCTCTCTACAGGTGCACTTTCGAGAGATAACAATTTTTTTCCTTGTGACGAAGGTGGATTTATCATGCCAATGAAGTCAATACCCCACTACATGAATGACTGATCCACTGAAATAGGCTATAGGGGTAGCGAAGCTAAACATTCTTTTTTAACAAAGAAAGCACATTTCCTACACTTTTTGATCCTTTCAAAGCAGTCCTTTAATATGCTTTGGGCCAATAATAACCACCTTTCATAATTTTTAAGGTTGTAGTACATGCTGAAAAGTGACCTCCTATAGGTCCTTCATGAAATTTAGATAACAATTGCTGAATTCTATCATAATCAACACATTGCAACAAAATTTTGTTTATATCACTTTTGAATAACACACCATCAATGAAAACATAAGGTATAGCTTGTAACTTGAAATACATTCATTTGTTCTTGTCCATACCTTCTAGATAAGTTCCTTGTTGTAGATAGCTAAATGAATCAGTCATCCATCTTGACTCTTGAACTTCTTGAATAAGCTCAGGTTACTAATTTTCTGGTTGCACCATGTTATCTGACTATTGATTCATAACTTCAACACGTTGTTCTAGATCTTCTAATTCTACAGCCTGTTATTTTTCCATATCAACAATTAGATGCTCACACAAACCTTTTCCTTGAACTATTTTTGTGACACAGATATCAACATCATATTCCATAACTTTCGTAATCCAACTTGCTCTCTTCTCATTTAGCTCTTTGTTCAACAAGAACACTTTCACACTTAGATGAGAAACTAAAACATGTATCTTGTTATTGGAAAGCATGTACTTAAAATTTTTCAATCCTCTAACTACTGAAAGTACCTATTTTTCAAGAAAGGTGTACCTTGTCTCGTAGTCATGCAAACTTTTTCCAAAGAAAGCAATTGGTTGCTCAGTGTTTTCATCATTAACCTGAGTTAAAATAGCTGAAATAGTCTCAGCTCCTGCAAGTGCATACATTGTAAAATATTTATCAAAATTTGGATTTGCAAGAGTAGGAGCTTGTGAAATGGCTGACTTAATGGCCTCAAATCCTTTTCTCCCTTTGTTGGTCCAAGAGAAAGTTTTATCCTTTTTTAACATAACTATTAAAGGCTTGACAAGTGTTGCAAAGTCTGGAACAAATCTTCTAATAAAGTTGATCTTTCCAAGGAAACTCTGCAGTGATTTCTTATGATGAGGTAAGGATAACTGTGAAATAGCTTTGATTCTAAAAGGATCAATAGCTAAACCTTGTTTAGAGACAATATGACCCAATAATTTACCTTGATGTACTTGAAAAAATGGACTTTTTGGGATTCAAGGATATTCTGAACTATCTGCAAAGATGAAAAGTCTTCCTTAAATGCATTATATGTTCATTAGAATTCTTAGAAAAATGGTGACATCATCTAAGTAAACCAATATGCATTTATTTAATAAACTGTGAAAAGCCATATCCATTACACGTTGAAACGTTATATCGACATTTGAAAGACCAAAAGGCATTCTTTTATAAGCATAAGTGCCCCATTTAGTGGTAAAGGTTGTTTTGTATCTGTCTTCCTCATGCACAAGGATCTGATTGTATCCATTGTAGCCATCTAAAAGAGATAATATGTCTCGAACCAAAAATTGTTCTCAAAATCTGATCCATATTTGGCAGAGGATAATGGTCTTTTAATGAAGCTTTATTAAGGTCTCTGAAATCCACACATAGCCTAATTTCTCCATTCTTTTTCCGAACAGAACAAGATTAGCTACCCAACTTGAATGCTTAACTGGAAAAATAATACCTGATTTGATTAACTTGGATAACTCTTGGCGGTTCCTATTCCTCTGTTCGGATGCATACGTAAAAATGCGAGAGGGTTTACTAAAAACCTAATCTAACTTGCCAAGGAGACGGGGTAAGAAGATGCATAAAATAAAACCTAAACTACTGAAAGGTGATGCAGGAATGAAGAACACTGTCTTGCCAATAAACACAAACCATAAAAATGCGAATGCAAGATCATGCACTGAGATAACTTGATTCACGGTGAAAGATCGGGAGGATGCAAATGAACACGAGAGAGGGTTGAGAATCATCCACAGAGACATGCATTAATTTTCTCCAAATTGATCTGACACAACTTTGCAAAATGCGAGAGGCAAAGTTGCATTACGATTTCAAATGGGAGGTTTGAACTCCACAAGTTTACTGCTGCCAGAGAAGAAGGGAGGGGCAAAACAAGAATGTCCAACCTTTAGAAAGAAGCCCCTCCTTACAATTTATAGGAAGAATGAGAGAGAAAGAGAGAGAATTCCAAAACTACCCCACCACCTCCGGGTTGCATTTAACTCATCTCATAATGATGGTAGGTGAGAACCCAGCGAACCCAAAAGTGGCGAACTGTATTTTGCATTTTTAAGAAATTTTTCTCACCCAATTAAAGATATCTAGTCGTAGTTGGATAGAGGACCTTGTAAGCTTTCCAAAAAAGTCCAACCTTGCATGAATCAGAGCTCCCAGGTCAAAAGTTATCAAAAGTTATGGCCATCGAATATCTGCGCCATGAGTGCACTTCTGTTCGTGCGCGCTCAAAATGTTGCGCCTCTGAAGGTGCGCCATAGGTGCATCCATGTGTGTGACATCCTCTTACATGTGCCATTGTCATGCACCATGCATTTTTCCATACATTTTTGTGTCGACACTCATTGTCATGTGCCATTTCCGTGCGCCAAGGGCGCATCCTTTACCCTGTCGACACTCATTTTCATGCGCCATTTCTTGCGCTTGGCATATCATTTTAGTGTCGACACTCATTTCATGCGCCATTTCCGTGCGCCAAGGGCATCATCCTTTACCTGTCGACATCTCATTTCATGCATGCCACTTTCCATGCGCCAGGCGCATCCTTTTCCTGTCGACACTCATTGTCATGCATGCATTTCATCCATTGTCCTTTCAGGGTGCATCCTTTACCTGTCGACATCCATTTAAATGTGCGCCACTTTCCTGCGCCTTGGCGCATCATTTTAGTGTCGAACTCATTGTCATGCGCCATTTCCGTGCGCCATCCTTTCCTGTCGACATTTCCTTTACCATGTCGACATCATCATTTGTCACACTCATTGTCATCCATTTCATCCTTTCCTGCCTTGTGCCAAGCATCATTTTAGTGTCGACACTCATTGTCATGCGCCATTTCCATGCGCATTGGGCGCATCCTTTACTGTCGACATCCATTGTCATGCGCCACTTTCCATGCGCCTTGGCGATAAATGTCGAGGATTTGAGCTTCTTTGATTTCTATAATCTTACTGCTTGTCTATATCTACAGGGGAAGATATATACAACAATTTGGTGACTCAATGGGATTACCTGCTGCTTAGGTAGAAGATCAGTGGCCTTTTAGCAATCCATTGGGCATGGAGTCATAAGCAATAACTTGAAACCAACCTGATATCTGATCCCGATCCTGATATTGCAACTCCTTCTTCGAGAGCATGCTGAACTATAGAAAATCCAACCTAGGAGCAACAAAACCTATGCCAAAGCACTTAGGGAAATAAAACCTAACTACAACAAGACAATGTGCATACGCACTTAGAGGAATTGAAATCTAGGCTAATATTTACAAGGGTAAACCTTTTCCTTTTAGTAGAAATGTTTAAGATAGATTCCGTTAACCGGAATCGGGAGTTCTCCTCCATCCAAAGTAGACAATTGGAAGGCATTACTACTTTTACATCCCATGACCATGTAGGGGCCACTCCAAATGGCATCAAACTTGGAATGCCTTCCTGGTTTTGCCCGATCTGCATCCCATTTCAGAACTAGGTCCCCTTCTGGAAGGTCCTTGCTCTTGCTTTCTTATCAAACCATCTTTTTACTAAGGCCTGATCTTTCTCAATTGTTTGAATTGCATGTTCTCTAATTTCTTCCAATTCCATCAACTCTGCATACCTAGCCTCCATTGGTTCAAACTCAGCCAACTCCAACTGCTTCATGAACTCCAATGTAGGCAGTTCTAATGATATAGGCAATACTGCCTCTTTTCCATAGACCAACTTGTAAGGGGAATTACCTGTAGACCTCTTTGGTGTTATTCTGTCAGCCCATAATGCTGATTTTAGCTTGGTATGCCATGTTCTTTGATTTTCATCCAGAGTCCTCTGATGATTCTTAGCAAATTTTTGTTCGTGGACTCTGCCTGTCCATTACCCTGCGGGTAATAATTTGAAGAGGTGCTCAAATAGATTCCATTCTTGACAGCCCATTCTATAATCTTGGAACCTATAAATGCCAATGCATTTATGCGATATGATAGTGGCGGCACACCGAACACAGTCACTATTCCTTCATAAAAGTCTAGTATGTTAGACTCATTTGCTTCTTTGAGCGCTTCCTTTGCTTGGTCCACTTGGTGAAATAGTCCGTTGCCGTGAGAATCCACTTGTGGCCTTGGCTTGAGTTTGGATTGATGACCCACGAAAGTCAATCCCCATTGCATAAATGGTTGGTCAACCAGAATTGGGTGCGATGGAAGTCTTTGCTAGTCTTTCTTTGCCTGTGAAGAGTGCACATTTCTTGCACTTTCTTATCCATGTATAGCAGTCACTGAAGACTGTCGGCCAATAATACCCTGCCTTCATTATCTTGAGAGTTGTTACTCGTGGGGTGAAATGTCCTCCAGAATCTCTATCGTGAAAATCTCGTAACACCCTTTTAATTTGATTTGTCCCAATGCACCTCAATAGAACTCCATTGATGTCTTTCTTAAACAAAACACCATCAACAAGCACATATGGAATGGCTTGTAATCTGAAGTATCTCCTCTTTGCTTTGCTCATTTACGGGGGCATAGGCCCATCTGTAGGAAGTGTATCACATTATGAGTCCAACAAGGAGTGGGCACATCATCATTTTCCTGTTCTTGACCATCCTGTAGTACCAAGACAACCTCTTTTTCATTACCTGCTTCAACTTGTTGACTCAAGGCTAGCTGCTCACATAGTCCCTTCCCACGTACTAGTTTGGTGACCTTGATCTCGATGTCATATTCCATGACACGAGTTATCCATCCTACACGTTTCTCATTCGGATCCTTGTTTAGAAGGAAGTCCTTGACGACTCCCACATGAGAGACCAATAATTGGATCTTGTTGTTTGAGACTAGGTGCTTGAATTTCTTTAAGCTCTGATTCTTTGCAGGACATGCTTTTGAATGAAAGAGTACCTAGTTTCGTATTCCTCCAAGCCTTGGTGAAGAAAGCAAGCTGGTTGTTCTAATCCTCCTTTGTTTTGTTGTACGGGATTGCGAAATCGTGTCCCCACCACCAAAGGCATATAGCACGAAGTCCTTGGAGAAGTCTGGATTGACGAGAGTCGGAGCTTGAGATATAGCCTCTTTTATTGCCTCAAAACTTGCCTTGCCTTCAGATGTCCACTTAAATGCCATACTCTTCTTTAACATCAGCGTTATTGGCTTCACAAGAGCGTGCAAAATTTGGAACAAATCTGCGGACAAAATTGATCCTTCCCAAGAAGCTTTGAAGAGCCTTCTTGTGACTTGGCATAATGATGCTCGAATTGTTCACTCTTTACGGGTCAATCGTCAACCCCTTCCTTTGAAACAATATGGCCTAGAAGTTTTCCCTCGTGAGCCAAAATATGCATTTTTGGGATTGATGATACCCCAAATCTTCTACACTCTGAAAATACTTGCCTCGAATGAGAGGTGATCCGCTGCATTTTTGAGAATACGGTGATGTCGTCAAGATATATCAAACTATTTTATTGATCAACCCCTTAAATGCCATATCCATTGCCCTTTGGAAAGTGGCTCCACATTTGATAGCCCAAATGGCATCTTCTTGTAGGCATAGGTCCCCCATTTGGTGGTGAAAGCTTCTTGAATTGGTCATCTTCTTTCACCATCACTGATTGTACCACTGAGTAGCCATCTAGGAGAGAGAATCTCTCGAACCGGATCTACTTGCATATTTGTTCCATTGAAGGAAGTGGGTAATGGTCTTTGAGAGATGCCTGTTTTAGGTCTCGAAATCCACACACAACTTGATTTCTCCACTCTTCTTCTGGCCAGGAACCAAGTTTGCACCCGACTTGAGTGCTTGATCGGGAAAATAATGCTTGCCTCTATTAGCTTATTTAGCTCTTTCTTCATTAGAGGTTGATGTGAGGGTTGGTGGTCTCTGCTTTTGCCTGATGGGCTTAGCATCTGGATCCAATTCTATGGTATGTTGTGCCAAATTTGGATCGAATCCTCTTAAGTCTTCATAGCTCCAAGCGAAGACATCTGGAAATTCTTGGCAAAGTTGTATGAAATCTGATTTCTCTGCTTTCAGTGGCCACTTTACCAATTTGAAGTGTTTTGCCCTTCCCAATAGGAATTGGCTCACGAATCTTCTCTCTTGACTTGTATGTTAGCCTTTTCCTTACGGAACTGGTCGTTAGGGTTGAAGATAGACTCCAATGTTACTAAACCCTTAGGAAGCTTGTTTGTCCATGTGCACTACTTGATCCCCATCTTGCTTTGCTCTAATCATCTGATTCTAGGTGAGAATTCAGCCTCTCTTCTTGTAAGAAATTGACGATCTGTTGATCGTTCTCAAACACCTGCCAGCTTGTGTTATTATCTGGAACTGCTGGCCTCACAATCACATGGATATGTGGCTGTGTTTTTCCCTTCTGATGTTGTCAACCACATCAAACGTTGCTCCAACTGCTGCGAGCCTATCTGCGACTTCATTTTTCTTCTTGGGTATGGACACAATGTTGAAAGCTTCGAAATCCTCAATGAGGTCCCATACCCTATTCTTGTAGCTCTTCAGCAAGTCGTTCTTTGTAGCATGTTGTCCCCTAACTTGGTTGACGATTAGCTCGCTATCTCCAAACACCTGCAAGTTCTTTATGCCCCTTTTCCTGGCCCAATGAATTCCATGAATCAATGCTTCGTATTCAGCCGTGTTGTTTGAACAGGAAAACTGGAAACGAAAAGCTGAAAAATATTTGATGTCTTGTGGTGAAATCAACATTGCACCACCTCCAGCACCTTGTCTGCTTCTCGAACCATCGAAAAATAATTTCCAAACTTTGTTTTCATCCTTTTGTTCAGGCTGAATGATGTCGGGAATGGGTGAATTTTCTTCGTGTATACAATACACGCCCAATTCAGATTCTTCAATTTCCTTGTATGGGTCAAATTCATGACTCTTGTTTGCCCATTCATCCAAAGTTAAATCAGGAATTCCCTCGACCTTAGTACCTGTTTCTAGATCACTTGAACACTCCTCCTGATCAAAAGCCGAGCAATTTGCATTGATAGGATTTGGTACATGAGGCTCAATATGGAAATTGGCAATTGGTTCTGACTTGATTGTTGCTTTGGCTCCATACCTTGTCCTAAAAATCATGTGTGACCAATCTGCAGATAAATATCCACCGATTTTTGCAGTGAAGTCTCTTGATAGACACAACGCAAAGAGTGGCGGAAGGTCAATCACAGACACATCTTGTAGAACTGTAACATTAGGACAGGAATGTAGTGTTAGGCTTAACCCTTTGATGACTCCAAGCTGTTCCTCTTTGCCGTTCCATCTAGTTGCACTACTCCTTTCGACCTTGGCTCATACTTGAGACCCGGTTGATCCATTATTTGCTTTGGCATCACTTTGAACTACTTGCTCTGAATCTATCATGCGATTGTGTACCAGTGGTTTCCAACAATCAATGAAACATAGAATGGTGGAGGCTTCAAATTTTCCTTGTCGGCCCCATCATGTTGCCTTTGCATTAGTGAGAACTTTCTCATGTCCACTGGTTTGATACATTTGTGGCGGACCAATTAGCCATTGCGACTTGCATAAATCTCGTTGCCACAGGGATGCAGTGATTCCCACATGGAAATGTTCACATGTGTCTTCTTCATTTGATCGATGATGTTGAAAGGGGATGAATTGTCCTTTTGTTGTCCCTTACTTGGCGCAACCTTTTACGGAGCTTGAGCAGTGCATGTGTTGCTTCTGACAGGTACCTTAGGTTGATTTTGCACATTTGGAGCTGCGTTTGGTCTCTGACCCCTTGTTGTGTAGGTGGGTGAGAAACAAGCTGGATTACACGGTTGTCCCTCTCTATATTTCTCTTCTTTGGCCGTGTGTTGGCAGCCACACCTTGAAAAGGCTTGGTTAACTCCACGAAGTCTTCCGTTTGCCATTGGCCAATGTGGTTTTGTTGGAGGTCCTTCTTGTTGCATTTCTTGCTTTGTTGATTCTCCTCTGGCTTGGTTCTTGAGGAACACCAATGGTTTGCACCATCGAGGCTGATTTAGTGCACCATTGAAACATCTTGGTGATTGTGAGGTAGATTGCAAGGGTAACACCAGTCGTACTCCTGTGCCATGTTATTTTGTGTCGGGACCAAGGCTCTTGAGGACGTCGTTGCATTTGGATCATACGGTCGAAATGGCCTAGCAGCTTGAGGTTGTCCTTGGTTTTGGTTTTGATTTGCAGCCTGAGGTGGTGGTCTATTTTGTTGGTATGGGGGCCTAGCTTGGTACTGTGCTTGAGGCTGATACGGTCTAGCACTTTGAGCTTGTTGTCTTTTGATAGTCACTAGCTCATTTCCAGGTTACTGAGTTGTTTCATGACCTCCTGCAATTCCTTTGAAGTATTTGAAGAAGTCGACGCCTCATTATTGCTTTGATTTCTAGGAGTTGGAATGGGATTGACTGCGGTGCTTGGTTTGGTTGTAGGATTTCCCATATCTGGATAGAGAGGCATTGGTGGCCTTGGTGCAAGCTTGCCAGCTTGGATCAAACAGTTCTCTGCTCTGATAGCTATGTCGTAGGCCCCTGGCAGCGTTGTTCCTCCCATTGATTGGATCATCATGGCTATGTCTGAATTTATAGCCTTTAAGAAATAAAGGAATGCTCCTTCGGCGGTTGGTCTCACGGCTATTGGAATCCTGTCCCATGTCCGTTGGAATCTGAAGTTGAAATCTGTCATTTGTTCATTAGGAGCCCTTTTGATTGTTGTCAGTTGTTCCAATAAAGATAAATTGTCCGCCCTCTCCCCGAATTGGTTGCAAAGAGCTGAACAAAGTTGGTTCCAATTCGTAATAGACCCTGCTGCTAGGCTCCTAAACCATTGTAAGGCCTTACCTTTGAAAGATGAAGCCAACAACTTGATTATAACATCCATTTCATTTATTTCATGGATTGCACATGCATTAGCAATATCTGGATGTGATCGATAGGAGTAGTATGATTTTCTCTGTAAAATAGGGTATATTCTTTAGTCTTTGCAGCTGGAATTTGATTACGAGCATTTAGGGCAAGTGGACTACTACCCATGTGAAAATGACAAAGGGATTCGGTGGTAGATGTGCCATTATGATTGGCCTAAGAACCAGTCGATGCGAGAAAAGGCCTACCGGGTGGAGGTGTAGACAAAGTCTGTTAGGTGGAGATGGTGATCTTTGTGGTCTTCTTCCTCTCCTTCCTCCTCTGTGATAGTTGCAGTGGAAAAATAGCCCCTCTTCTCGAGTATTGGACCTGGTTGAATTCTTCTCATGTGCAGGCAACTTTTTTTCTTACTACACCATGAATTCTATCCCTTGGAGTCGCGGATGTGTTAGAAAAATGAGCCTCAAAAGGCTAGACTTATGCCAGTTACACACCAAACCTGACAATATTTAAAAAAAGAAATTTTAAAAGACCTATTATTTTTGAGATTTTAGAGTTTGGAATTTGATTTGGAATGACAGTCCCGAAAATCCAAAAATGCCAGACTTCCGAAAACCCGAAATCCGAAAATCAAAAAACCATGAAATTTTGAAAGTCAAAATCTCAAAAATCTAAGAATACCCTTTTGAAGATTATCCCCCGATCTATCAACTGGTGAAATTTTGACTTGTTTTGAGCAAGTTAAGTCCTTGAAAATTGATTTCAAAGTTCAGCCCAGAAGGTGAAAATATGAAATTGTAAAACCTGTAATTTTTAAGTCCGAATTTCTTGAAAGTTCCTTCAAATCTTGTGGAATGACCTCTTGGTCCCACCGGGCATGCCAAAACTGTTGATGTCGAATCGCAGCACCCCTGAATGTCTGCAACTCGATGGGTTGAGACTCTCAGTGCGATTGCATAACATGGAGCTTTTCCCAAGTGTGGGACCTTGCGAAATCGGAAAAGCTCTCCGGATGAAGGCCGGTTCCTATTCCTCTGTTCAGATGCACACGTAAAAATGCAGAGGGTTTACTAAAAACCTAATCTAACTTGCCAGGAGACGGGGTAAGAAGATGCATAAAATAAAACCTAAACTACAAAGGTGATGCAGGAATGAAGAACACTGTCTTGCCAATAAACACAAACCATTAAAATGCAATGCAAGATCATGCCTGAGATAGCTTGATTCACGGTGAAAGATCGGGAGGATGCAAATGAACACGAGAGGGGTTGAGAATCATCCACAGACATGCATTAATTTGCTCCAAAGATTGATCTGACACACTGCAAAAATGCGAGGCAAAGTTGCATTACGAGTTTCAAATGGGAGGTTTGAACTCCACAAGTTCACTGCCAAGAGAAGAAGGGAGGGGCAAAACAAGAATGTCCAACCTTTAGAAAGAAGCCCCTCCTTACAATTTATAGGAAGAATGAGAGAGAAAAGAGAGAGGAATTCCAAATCTACCCCAACCACCTCCAGGTTGCATTTAACTCATCTCATTATGATGGTAGGTGAGAACCCAGTGAACCCAAAAGTGGCGAACTGTATTTTGCATTTTTAAAATTTTTCTCACCCAATTAAAGATATCCAGTCGTAGTTGGATAGAGGACCTTGTAAGCTTTCCAAAAGTCCAACCTTGCATGAATCCGAGCTCCCAGTCAAAAGTTATGGCCATCTGAATATCTGCGCCAGGGTCTGCTTCCTGTCAGCGCTCAAAATGTTGCGCCTCCTGAAGGTGCGCCATAGGCGCATCCGTGTGTGTGTCGACATCCTCTTACGTGCGCCAAGGGCACATCTTTTTCCCTGTTGACACTCATTGTGCATGCGCATTTCATTTTTCGTGCGCGAGGCATCCTTTACCACTCTGTCGACATCCATTTACATGCGCCATTTCCATGTGCGCCTTGGCGCATCCTTTATCTTCGACACTTTCGTTGTCATGCACTTCACTTGTGCCATCCTTTACCTGTCGACATCATTGTCATGCACCTTTCCATGCGCCAAGGGCATCCTTTACCTGTCGACATCCATTTCATGCGCCACTTTCCATGTGCCTTGGGCGCATCCTTTTAGTGTCGACACTCATTGTCATGCACCATTCCGTGCGCCAGGGGCATCCATCCTTTACCTGTCGACATCCATTTCATGTGCCACTTTCTTGCGCCTTGGCGCATACATTTAGTGTCGACACTCATTGTCATGCGCCATTTCCATGTGCCAGGGCATCCTTTACCACTGTCGACATCCATTTCATGCATGCGCCATTTCCTGCGCCTTGGTGCATACATTTTAGTGTCGACACTCATTGTCATGCGCCATTTCATGCGCGGGCATCCTTTACCTGTCGACATCCATTTATGTGCACCACTGCATACATTTTAGTGTTAACACTCATTGTCATGCGCCATTTCCGTGCGCCATGGGCGCATCCTTTACCTGACATCCATTTCATTGTGCGCCACTTTCCATGCGACTTGGCGATAAATGTCGAGGATTTGAGCTTCTTTGATTTCTATAATCTTACCTTGTCTATATGCTCGGCTCAAACAACATCTAGAATACGAGAAAAATAAAGAGAGCCCTCACAACACAACATATAATAAGAAAAATAGATTCAACTCAAACACGTAGACACAACACGCGTGTGACAGGACTCTAAAATGTTGACACAAAATCAACAACAAAACCCAAAACATAGAGAGCACAAAAAAAACCAAGAGGAGGAGAAAGAAATGATGTAAAACATGCTAAGAGTACAGGTTATATGATATAATATTGCAATAGCTCTGTTTCCAAAGGAGATGTGTCTTTTGCCCCGAACTCTCTTCTCAAAGACTGTAATGGTCCTATGCTTTTAATCCTCATGATCAGCGCAATTTATACATAGAATCTTGAGATGGTACATGCTTTTATTATCATATTTTGTTTAAACATAATTAGCATCTACTTAGTTTCTTAATAACAAGATAGTAATAAATACGGGCCGCCCCCACAACAAGATAGTAATAAATAAGGGCCCACCCCACCACATCCACAAAACAAAGAAATTATGTCTTCAAAATCACGAGACCCATACCAATACGTTTGAGTATACGAGGCTATGCCCAAATCTCTCCATAGGGCATGGCGTTAGGGTGCTATCAACCTTGAACTAATGCGAACAAATAGTTACCATATTACATATAGAAACCACATAAGACACATACATATAGTATTAACTTGACTAGGACAAGAGGCTTTTTCCATCCTATGTTCTCTTAAGGTATGGTCTTGATGAAAGGTTACAAATATCATATGTATTAAGCTCTACGGTTTTTGGTTGTGATATTATTTTGCTTGGGAATATTTGATTTTTTTAATATCTCTAAGGATTTTGTTTGTATTTTCATTTTCGATTGGCCTTAGCCTCCATTTCTATCAATTTTTTGCTGATCACAATATTTTGTATCCTTGTAATATTTTGAGTGTCATTTTTGTGTGACCAAGCAGTGTATTTACGAAAATTGTGTACATGTTCTTATTTACACAGTGAGTTTTTTCTTGATAATGTAAGAATGAAATCTACACCTAAAAACGTAATAGGTAATGAAGGGCCATTACCTGAATGTATAAGTAATTAAGAGACATGGATTTTATGGTCACTTGATTGTAACATGTAGTGAAAATGCATTCTATAAATCGGTATTGATGAAAAAAACTGAATAAAACTTGTCAAAAATTAGTTTGAGCACATCTAAAGGATTTTTGCAAAAGGGTAGATGTTCAAGAGTGGTGGTAGAAATATTTTTAAAAATAATGGTCACATTGTTTCTTAGAAGAAATTCATGTGTATTTTCCCAAGGTCAAGGAGACTACAAGTACCCTCAACACCCAAGAACTTTCTTTGGGTTCTTTGGGTGGAAGGGATAAATTGTAGAAGATTCATCAAAAGATTATGATAGCATGGTAAAACCTCCATTGTTGAATAGTACTTTTATTTGGAATGAGGTAGTCATTAGGGCATTCAAGTGTTAAGGATGACACTCGTTTTTGATCTTTGTAATTTTTTCCAAAAGCTTCATTGTAAGATCTAACATGTAGATGTGGTTTTGTATAGTTTGATAAGCTTATTGAATTTAAGTCACCTAATAGAAGGTAGGAAATTGTTGAAGCCCATTCATTTGAAATAAATGTTGGCTATTTTCATCTGGTCAAACAATAGAGATAAGAATTGTTGGCTACTTTTCATTAAACAATGGACACCTTCTCTAATGGGAAGATATTATAAGGGTAACAAAGATAATAACAAAGTACTTTTTGAGATCGAAGGTTAACATCTAACGAGAAACTAAAATGGGTCTTGTAGATGTTGGATGTCTTTCACGTCAATTACAAGAAACGATACAAAATGTAGTTCCAGATTGTACTTAAAGACGGACGAGGCCATAGAGGCAGTATAGTGTGCATATCAATATTGGAGGAAGAACACAAATAAGAAAGAGTGTTACTTCAATTTTATATCAAAACAAATATAGGAAATGTATTCTTAAAACCAAAGATAACATGCTTAAAGAACGCATAACATGCCTTGGTTCCTCCATATACATCTCCCAACATGGCCTTAAAAAACAAATGAGGTCCACCCGCAACCTCTTCCAAAATTTATGGAACAAAAAAGTATGTAAATCAACTAGAAAAAGTCTGTTTTGAAGTGGATACCATCTGTGACATTGAAATTCTTAATGGATCCTACTCCACCATTTTCTTCGATAATGGAAGCACTAGAGTAGATGTTAGGCAAGGCCTTGGGAAGAAAATGTGTGACGTCCTTAGCAAGGGTCATCCAAAGCATTTTGGGTGCAACAGAGGCTATCACCTCTACACTTTTAGCTCCTATAGCCATGCAAAATGGATGAAAATTTGTTGTTCCAGAGCTTGGGAGTTATGATGATTATTTGATATATTCTTTTTAACAGAACTCTTACCATGCATAGATTGAGTATATATGGTTTAGGGTTTTGGATACTTGTAATAAGGAAAATCTATGGATGTTGTTGTTCTTATATTGGATTTTTGTTGTACATGGATTTTGTGGTGGTTTGTGTGACTTTATTGGCAAGTTATTTCTTTTTGTGAAAACGTAATGTGTGACTTACGACAATTCATGTGAAGTGGGAGGTTCATGCAGACATAATAACGATTTCTATGGATAATGATAATCAATTGTGAAACTCAAGATGTTCAAGGGAGAAAGTAATAAATCTCATATGTATAGGAATTCATATGCAGATTGTCATCTAACATCTCTTTTTTGTTTAAGGGTGTCAGGGATGAGATTTGACGTGTAAATTTTAAGTAATAAAATTCATGTTCTTTCAATTTAAGTTATTTGAAGATATCATAACAAAATCTGCTTTATTAAGTTTTATAATCCCACAACATATAATTAAAAGAAGACACATTTAACAATTTCCCTTATGATACAAGAGCCCACCAAATTCATATAATACAAGAAATTTTACCTAGTTTCTTGACGGTCCTGGGTCAGCATTTTGCTTTCCATTGTAAAATCCCAGAGATGACTCTTGGCATTACATATGGGTGGGTATTGGCCACCATAGATGGTTACATGGGGTTATCTTCTTGTTGTATGAGTCATCATGGACAACTTTAGCTGACAATCTACATAATTATGTGATCCTATGGCTTCTTGTAATTGATAAGGATGATAAGTTTCTTGCTATGGCTTGGGAAAATTTTAGTGGCGAATATTCATTAATTCACAAATATTCCTATTTTTAATTTGAAATTGGAAAATTTTTAGCGTTGGTCCTTAGACCGGTTTACCAATAATTTCTAGATACAAGTTAATTTTGGTGGTTATCTTTTGCCATTCCCAAAAAATAGAAATTCATAATATTCACCTGAATATAGTCAGTCGTAACATATTTTTATGCTTTGTCGGGCAACAACATGTAAATATGTTGTCATCCATAGCATAAAAAAATGTTAACGTATGGTAGCATATTTGTCTTTATCGGCCAATCGTATACCTATATGTTGTCGTCTGGTAGCATAAAATATACTACCCAGCTCGGTAGCATATAAAAAATCTGAAATATCCCTAATGGGATGCCACTAAAAAAATGCAGAAAATATTGAAAACTTGTAGCCACATAAAATACTGATTTTACCAGATTTTTATAGTAAGGACAACAAACTAAATAGAATCAATATCTCCCAAGATATCCACTCGAATCACATGAAAACTTAAAGAGAGCTTGACATTATTATAAAGGACATAATAAAACTATTTTTGGGAATTATACAGAGATTAAACTACTACTAGAAAAAAGTACATAATGCCTAGGCGGTTGTAAAACTTCGAGGTTTGTGTCCCTCTAATACAAGAAAAAAATAAGGGTCTTTGGAAATAACATTAATAGATACATGCATAATGTTTCCACCTTCAAATCTGAAACAACCGACTAAAAACCACAAATAAAGGCAGCCCAGTCGCCACGCTTGGTGAAGGGGTCAAAAAGGATGGACGCGCCTTCGGTGTGTGCCACGCCCATCCCAAAGGCTACCATGAATCTGATCGAGCCCCTCTATTTGTCTTCCCAATGCCCCAATACTGTGAAATCCTTCATGAGATGTCTCCAATGAACTATCTCTTTGTCCGGATGGATGTCATGGATCGATTTCTGCCGGATTCGGATCTAGAGCCCACTAATTATCCTCTCCCAATGCCACCAAATATACTGTGAGAACCTTTCTCTGCGATCTCGATATTTTCTCTACCACACAACCTTGAAAATGGATCTGGAATGATAGACTAGGGTAGATCTCTCACTACCGAAGAATGCCTGCTTTAGGCTAGGGGCGAGTCTCTCACCACCGAAGCTCGAGTCCACCGTGGGATTTGACTCCATAAGCTATAGATGCATGACATCAGTGCTACACGGGAAGGGATCAATAAAATGTATGTCCAAAAAGTTCCTTATCTTCCTCCCCGGCTTCTTATATATATTACCTTGCAAATGAGCCCCTTAACGCATTTCATTCCATGGAGGGTAAAATAAAATAGAGTAACTAAAGTTACTTTTCTCTTTTGAGCCGCCATGTCTAAAAGTGACCCTTAACACAAAATTAGATCATTGGAACCATGTGGCCCCTTCCCATTAGCTCTCGGCATCCACAGCCCCTTAGGTCGACCACGACTTGGAATCGATTTGTTCCTCGGGCTTTTGGGGTAGAAAAAGGGGATATTACACCTATGGCCCCTTCTCAGTAGCCCCCAGTGTCCCCCGCCCCTTGGATATGACCATGGCTTGGACTTACTTGACCCTTAGGCCTTTGGCGTAGGAAAAGGGGACATTACAGTCCTCCCTTCCCGAGAAATGCTTGACCCCAAGCATTACCTGTCATTGCGGATGGCTTTGAATACCACACCGTAAGTTTCTCCACCTCACCCTGTCATCCACCAAGGATTCGTGTAATCCGAGGTAGCCATAAAACCATGAAATAGAATGATTCCCAAACCATCTCTCCACTGGTGCTTGCATCGACATTCCAATCGGTCAAATCCCTGCCAATGCAAGGTTGTCATCACGGGAACACTCACGACCTCTCCAACCAACTCCTGGGTATGAAAATCCACTATGAATCCTGTAGAATCCCCCGTATCAGCTTGTGAAACTACCTATTTATGCATAAATGGTGCTAACTCTCTACCTGACTGCGCACTCATGTGAGATTCGGATCCTCATATTATATCTCGATGTGTCCCATGGAGGAAAAGTCCCAAGCCCCCAAATGACAACTAATCGGTGATATCAACTCCATATAGTCTACCTCCTGCACCAAATGTAAACCTATTGAATAACCATGGGTCACTTTCATCTCTTCATTGATTAACATGTGGGTGAGGTGCTCCCTAGGCATAGAAGCAACAAAAAGCATAGGAGTGTTGTCCCATGTTGATTCAAAAAAACATGGTCCCGTAAGCTCGGGCAATCGTCATAGTGATAAACTATATATGCCAGTATAAAGTTGAGGAGATCCTCCCTTAACCTCTACCATATGAACCTCTTAGACATGATCCTGTAGGTCTCAATGAAGCTCAAGTGCCCAATCACAAAAGAACAATGCACATGTCACAATATCTCCATCCTACCCCATGAATCTGACACAAGGCTCTTTCTTCCATCGAGAGAAGATCATTTCATCTTACAATCTGTAGCTATCATCCTCAGATGTGACCATACGAGAACCTCACAAAGTGTTAGTTCTTGGAGTAATCAACAAGTAAATGAGATCTCCGAGTCTGCCAAAACTTTGGATTACCAACATAATGATAAATTCGGATGATCTAAACATGTAGTCCCAATCTCTGTAAGCATCACGTGTGCTGACATTACTTGTGACACCCACATCCCTAATTCTCCACATCGATCTGTAATAATTAAACTCCTCACCAATTTGAAACATCCTCTCCATCCCCTTATTTGTAACCACCCTAGGTGCTCATGTAGGTAATCCCCTCAAAATCACATTCCTACCCTCGGATTTAAACTTCAGCTCCATCGTCTGAAAGTTAGTCTGAAACTCACCAAGGGAGTGAAGCCACTACACTCTCAACACCATGTTGGTCTCTCCCATACCAATGATGTGGAGATCATCGGTAACTATATAGTTACCCATCATGATGCTCACTTGGGGAACTGCCGTGTGCCCCTCATAGACTCTCCATTGGCTATAACCCCGTTGAGGCCCTCAAAATCCTCTGTTTGTAATCCTCACCTCTCAACCAATGAGGCATCAATACAGTTGTGGGTTGCCCCACTCTCAATGAGTACCCCAGCTTACTGATCCTGCATAACTCCTCTAATCCTAAATTCCTTGTACATTAGAGTACTAGACAATGTGGCTATAATTTCCCAAGGAAAATCCTCCTCCTCCCGCCCGCATTAGCACTATCCAATGCAACCCCATCTCCATCATCCATCTCATGAGTCTCTAACTCCTCACCTCTGTCACCCTTTCTCTCCTCGAATACCTCAATGAATTGGGCCTTCCCTCTACCTCTATAATCATGTCCTGGAATCCAAGGTGTGTGGTAATCGAAATATAGTTTCTTTCACCTCAACTCATCCCTATCCTCTCGGGAAGTGATTGGCTTCTTAGCCACCTCCTACCTTGGTGGAGGCTCCCTCTGCTAAAGTTCATCTGTCCCAGATGGAGGTTCCTTTTGCTGCACGCGAGGTGGAACCCTCAACTTTGGAGTGGATAACTCCAAGTCCTGAGCTCTCCTAATAGCTGCGAGAAAGAAGAAGGTTCAAATTCCTTCACAAACCCAACGAAAGCACTGTCAAACCTACTATGAATAGTGAGATCAACCTCATCTCCGTGACATCAGGTACCATGACTGGTAATCTCTGAAAATCTGTGATGTATTGATCCAGGGGACCGGTTTGTCTCAAATGAGTCCACTCCCTGAAATACCTGTCAGGGTCCCTCCTATCAACTCTACTCACCAGCCTCTGCGCAAACTCTGCATGAGTCGTAATGTGTATGTGTCCCTATGTAATCAGCCCATGATGCCACCAATCATGAGTGTCTCCCTCAAGATGCGAGCTTGCAAACTTAATTGCATCTTCCTCACGCATAGGATTCAAGTCGAGTATGTCTTGACTTCTGGACCCAAGACGGTGCAATACACTTCTTAGAACCATCGAAGTGTGGAATGGAGATCTATCCCAATCTCCTCTATAACTCTGGTACCTATTTCTGATGATCTCTCTTGGGTCGACTGCCAATCTTCATTTTGCAATATTCTTGGAATGGCATGTTGTTACGAAATCCCCACCCCAAATTTGGTTCCTCTCCCAAAAAGAATCCTCACCCAAAATATCTACTGAAATATTGTACTGTGAAACTTTTGGATCCTTCAAGAAATAAGGTTCATGAAGCCCTAAAGGCCTGGTAGAAGAATGGAGAGGCCACTTCCCTGAATGTCCATTTCTGCCTCTTTGACCATGTTGTCCCATATTGCTATTTTCTCCTCTCATTATGACTACTGTTATACATAGTCCAACAGGCTGAAGATGATTAAAGAATATTCTCTTACCCTTCTTAGCAATCATACAACCAACTCTAGTACCTTGAGAGGTGCTCTCCCTTCTTGTGCCCGAGTCTCCAATGAAGCAATCATGCTTTCCAACACTTGTAATCCCAAAAGACACATTCAAATTCATTCTTTTTCTTATGAAATCAGTCACAAAATTTTCAAAAATAGAATCAAAAGTTTTGGATAGTGGCCACATGTTGCCGAGGATCCCATAGCTTATAATGCCCATTAGCCCTTGTATCGATTAAGTGAGCTAGAACTTGCCACCGTATATCATCCACAAGATGCACATATACACATAGTTGGAGCATCGGTCCAACAAACTCCATGATGAAGATTTCATCATCTACCATACAATGCATCTCATGATGGAAATAAATTGGAATAGGTAACAATAAATAAGACACCTTAGTGTGCTCTTCATACCTATCAAGGCCAACAATGTCCTCCGTGTGTTCAAGATAGACATATGTTGAGCTTCCCCCAACATTGTTGCCTAAGTGCCTATTGAAAGTATCTAAAATTTGTTCAACAGTTGTTGGTTTAGAAATTATAGCAGGCTGCAATTTTACACAAGTGTCCATGTGAGGCTCCTCCTCATGTGCCAGCTGCTCCATAGAGTCTTCTTTCGTGGGTGTAGACTTCCTTACATCAATTTCCCCCATCGTTTCCTTGAACTCTTGTATGTGTTGTCTTGTTTGAGTCACTATCAACCTAGCAGCTCTAGCTCTACTATTCCCTTCCTCACACCTTTTAAGAGTTTCCATTACATCCTCCTTGCTTGCATAAACAAGTTTCTTCTCCTGAGTTGGAATAATTTCTCTAACAAGAAAATTTTCACTAATGCAATTATTTTGCTCAACGGAAATCATACCCTTTGGTTTAGAAGCTTCTTACGAAATGAGATTTTTGTGATTCGGTATTGGCATATGATGACCTTGTTTGGGATTGCTACCAATATTCATCATGCAATAATCTGGAAATACCATATTATCTTTGAAACCCTTACTCAAAGATTGGTATTTCCTCCAACAAGAATCCTCATCTATCACCTCTATTGGCTGCCCTTTATCACTATTCTCACCATGTCCCTTATTGTCCTTAGGTTTGCTTTGATTCACATTTTGAGTGAGCTAACTCAAATAAAGTTTAGTGGCTTCCTTTGTTTCACCATGTTGGTGAACATTTCCTTCATAAAACCCCCTTTTAGATATTTCCAAACTGCCATATTTAACCAACACAGGATGGAGGAACAACAACTCTTATACCACTGAAATATCCCTAATGGGATACCACTAAAAAAATGTAGAAAATATTGAAAACTTGCAGCCACATAAAATACTGATTTTACCATATTTTTATAGTACGGACAATAAATTAAATAGAATCAATATCTCTAAGATATCCACTCGAATTACATGAAAACTTAAAGAGAGATTGAAATTATTATAAAGGACATAATAAAATTATTTTTGGGAATTTACATAGATTAAAATCTGCTGCCGGAAAAATTACAGAATGCCTAGGTAGTGTTGTAAACTTTAGAGGTTCATGTCCCTCTAATACAAGAGCAAAAATAAGGGTCTTTGGAAATAACAATAATAGATATAGGAAATAACATTTCCACCTTCGGATCTGAAACGACCAACCGGAAAAGCCCCAAATAAAGGCTGCAGGTTGCCATGCTTGTGAAGGGTCATAAAATGATGGATGCGCCTTTAGCATGCTGCCACGCCCAACCCAAAAGGCTATCGTGAATCTGATCGGGCCCCTCTACTTGTCTTCCCCAACGCCACCAATACCCACTAAATCCTTCATGAGATGCCTCCAATGAACTGTCAGCTCTGCTCGGATGGCTGTCGTGGATCTCATTTGTTGCTGGGATTCAGATCTGGAGCCCACTGATTATCCTCTCCCAATGTCACCAAATATCTACGAGAAGCTGTTATCTCTCGAAAGTGCACCCTGTAGAGAGATGGTTGTAGGTTTTCTAAGCTTACACAAATGATCTCTCTCTTTTGTAGATACAATGGAAACACCTCAGGTTTGTGGGTATACCTATTTTGAGGTGAGTCTCTAGTATCAAGGCTGGTTCCTTATTGGTGTATCCTAAACTGATTTCTGGGAGTTTGAGAGTAAAAGATGACTATAAAAATGATTAAAACTAAGGTGATACACCAAATTTGTATGAGGGCTTTGACTGAGTATATGCACAACTGATTTGGGAAGGATTCTTGATGCATGAACCAATAGTTTTTCTGTAGAATATCTAAGGGAAAAACACTTGATTGTACTAAGGGAGAATCACAACAATACTAATAAGTTAACATGCACATTAAAATTAAGCGAAAGACTGAATTTGCAGCAGGGTAAGGTGATTGATCAGGGAATTTGCATTCACAAGATTAATATAAACATACACAAGACTACAAAATAACTTGGAAAGGCAGAAAATACTTCACACTCAGAGGGAAAAACTGGCAAAATTTGCTTTAGTACTCCTATATCCAAAAGTCCTCTAGTCCTCTTTGTGCTTTGTAAAGGCACACAATATATAGCAAAAATAAAATTCACCCTCTTCCTAAAAATAGACCAAGGCTTGTACTCACCCATGCATCTTATTTTATCCTTTATTTAATAATAGATAAAGGAAAAATAGAGCATGTAATTACAAATAGGCATTATTAGCCTTACATTATAGTGAAACTGAAGTTGATTGTTCTATTTTTAAGAAAAGAAGGGTGAATAATTTTCTAAAAATAAGGTTGCTTGCTAAGAAAGTATCTTTCCATGAACATGCAACTCTATCTTCTTCTCTATTATGTCCTGTTGTGAAGGCATGCAAAAAAACAACTCCCTGTATGTGAGCAAAATAATTACAATACTTGCAATATTTGTAAAAATAATTCCTCCTATGGGGACCACCTGTTATGTGCACATGTTCTGATATTGACATCTCCTTTTGAAAAATGGTCACATGAGTGACACTCTGCAAATCAACCTAGCTCTTTGAAGTGGGGACCACCTGTGGTTGAACTTTTGTCTTCATTTGGTTTGGCCACTTTTGTGGACTTAGCATATACTATGTTTTTTAATCATGAGGGAAACACCCCACCATGCTTTGGAATATTATAATATTCACCTTTTTGGTGATCATGATATATGATTTGGTCACCCCTTTAAAATTATTTGAAACATGCACTTGGGTTAGACTTGAAAGTCATTTGCAATGATTAATTTGGTGGACACGTGGGTTGTCCCCTTCCATGGTGACTCACCCCTTGGTGACTTGGGCGCGGAATAAACTGCAGTCAGGTTAATTATAACCCTAGTGGTTTATTTTGAATTTTCGTGCCTTGTTATTTGTTGTTGATCTTTGTACCTGTCTGATCACATACCATTGATTTATGACCTGTGATTAGGGATTTAAATGGCATTTATTGTGGGTGGGGACATCTTGGTTTGTGGTTAGCATTGATTGTTACGATGATCGAGGACGTTGATCCTTGTACCCTATCTTTTGCAATCGTTGATCTTGACTATGGTTGAGTTCGAGTTAACCCATTTCTTGGGTTCAGGTAGTAAAGGGAACTTGAACCTAAGGCATGTTCATTTGGATTTTTGGCTATATGGGTGAAGCCACTGAAAATTTTCCTATTGATGCCATTATTACATTGCAGTTTCGAGCTCGGATTTGCTTTGTATTTTAGAGCTCCTTCTCTGTAAAAGATTCTCTATCATTTCGGTTTCCTAGTTTCATGCAGTGGTCAAAGTGTGGGCCACCATTATTGTTTCTTTAAGCTCGAGATCTGTCCTTTTATCCTCTGTACCATTCGTGCCTCTATATTTTTGAAAGTTGAGGTTTCATTTCTTGGCTACCATAGTCGTTTATAGGTAATCTCTCTTGCATGCGTAAACTTCTATTTTCTTTTTTCTTTAAATGTATCACTGAAAATTTGGAAATATTTATGGGTTACTGTGATTTGTTTCTCCTGATTGAATTCTGAGTTTGAAACCTCACATGGGCCTGTGGACCTCTCACTTCATCATCCGGTTGCTCAAAAGTTCTGACCATTTGATTGTCTACGGTGAGTTTGTTCTTCGGCCCAATCTGCATCATGAATTATAGATCTGTATTTTCTAAGTTCTGGGTATCTGTCATTCTTAGCCATTGCTGAAATGAACTTCGAAAAGACTATGTGATCATGTGTTTACTATTATAGAGCTCTGATTTACTTTGTACCTTCCTTTATTTTACTGTGGTGAACATAGAGTATTTTCTTCTTTCTGGATATTCATACTTCAGCCTCTTCTCTGTATGAGTTCTTTGTGCTAGGACAACTGTTATCTCATCATTTGTTGAGAATATTGTAGAAGATGGTTATGAATTTCTGTAAATACAGGTTTTGTACATTACTTCAGGTCCATTCTGAAATCTTTGGCTCAATTTTGTATTATGGAGAATCCATTTGTTATAATTCATTGTCTCAGGATCAACTTGATTTTCTGAAATTCTATAGCACCTTTTGAGAATACTTGCTTTAAAATTTCAACATTGTCATCACTTGAACATTGAAATTCTCCATGAGATGAGTGTTTGAAATGCAATTGTTTTCTGAAAATCACATCTATTAAATGCTTGACTGTAACAATATTCTTGACTTTTACGAAAATAATGTATATTGTTTTTTGAACCTATGCATAACATATTATTTTTGGAACTCTGTTTACAACTCTTGCATGTTGAACAATTCAAGTCTTGTAAAAAAGTAGTTCCATCTTATTTTGTACTTCAATGTTGTACTTGAGCTTCACCTGTAGTTGTATCTGTATTTGATCAATCCCTTGCATAGATAGTTGTACTTCTTTGATATGGCAACATCTCTGTATTCATTCTGAATGACTTCTATTTCTGTAACTGCAAATCATTTGTATCTCAGCATTGTATAATAATCTGATGGACAACTTATTTCTTCTAATTTGAAATTCATCCTTTCTCGTAGTAACTATCTTTGAAATTCTAAAATTATATATGTTCTCGTAGCAACTAAAAATTTCCCGTAGCAACTAAAAATTTCCCATGTAGAACTAGCTTTTCTGTAGTAATTAGCTTTTCTGTGTAGACTAGCTTTGCCTTTAGCAACTAAAAATTTAAAGTGTTGATTTTACATGGTGAAGCCTTGTTAATTTTTTTCCAGAATCTTGTCTTCATTCCTTTCAACTATGACCTTCTCTTTTAGACAAACATCAGCTTTCGGTTCTGTTTTTTTCATCTATTACAAACTAAAACATGTGCTTCTATTGATAGTCTCTCTTCTACACTGTAACTTCTTCCATTTCAGAACAGTTATTGGAACTTTGAGTTACATTCTTCCTTTTATTGCATGCACTTATGACTTGTCTATTTTTCTCTTTGGCTGCAACATGTACCTACACACTTAGGAAAACAATTAGAAAATAATTAGGCTTTTTGGCCTCTCTTATGTCCATGTTTTCTTCTTTCTTTTCTCTTTCTTCTTTCTGAGTGAATAAAGCATGCATGCAGTTTTCTCTTCAAGTAGAATACATCTCCTATTAGGAGAAGATTCATATGCACGAAGTAGGATAGTGTAGGAATATGAATTGATCCCTAAGCTTGTAACTGACAGTTAATTCTTTTCTTCTTTTTCAAGTATAATGGCTTCTACCATAGAGATGAAGATGCTTCAATCAAAGAACAAAAACCTCAAGGCAATGATGGGTTCACTCATACTCCTTTTCTTTCTCTTTCATGCATGTGTACCTTTATTTTCAGTAGTTGTACTTTTTCAATTACATCCCATGGCTTGTGTGGGAAACATTTGACTCTCCTTGTGAATAAAACATTGAATTTTGAAAATGAGTTGTGTATTTCCTTGTGCATTCTAGCTTTTCTGTATGGATTGTATAATGAACTAAAAACTCAGTAACATAATTGAATGCCTTAATTATGAAGGAAATAACATTGATGAGAACTTGTAACATTCAGTAATGAACTCGACTTTTCTGTAATCTGCATTTCTATTTGCTACTTCAAAACTCAACACTTCACCTAATTTGTAATATGTCGTCTTCATCAAGACAACATAGTTGTCCTTCGGGCTTTGTGTCCTTTTCTTTGAAGATGACATGAAATTGTAGACTATGTGATCTATTCTGTTTTGAGACAACACACATAACTACAGATTTCACTTAATCATTAAACTAATTCAGCAATAACTAATAACATTGAAACTTCCTTTAGCTTAGGTATACTTCACCTAAAAATTTTCAACGTAACGATGAAGTTTCGAGTTTCCCATTTTTGCACAAGTGCAAAAATTTTCAACAAGAACCTTTCTCTGCGACCTCTGATATTGTCTCTACCACACAACCTTGAAAACAGATTCAGAATGATAGACTAGGGTATATCTCTCACTACCGAAGAATGCCCTGCTAGCTAGGGACGGGTCTCTCACCACCAAAGCTAGGGTCCCTGTGGGATTTGACTCCACAAGCTATAGATGCGTGACAACAACTACTACACGTGAAGGGGTCAATAAAATGTATGTCCAAAAAGTTCCTTTTCTTCCTCCCCGGATCCTTATATATATTACCTTGGCAAACGAGCCCCATAACCCTAGGCACATTTCATTCCATGGAGGGGCCAAATAAAATAGAGTAACTAAAGTTACTTTTCTCCTTTTTGAGTCGCCATGTCCAAAAGTGACCCTCAACGCAAAATTAGATCATTGGAACCACGTGGCCCCTTCCCATTAGCTCTCAACGTCCACAGCCCTTGGGTCTGACCACGGCTTGGACTCGATTTGTCCCTCAGGCTTTTGGGGTAGAAAAAGGGGACATTACAGAAAAAGGGGACATTATGCCTGCGGCCCCTTCTCAGTAGCCCCCAACGTCCCCGCCCCTTGGATATGACCACGGTTTGGACTTGCTTGACCCTTAGGCCTTTGGTGCAGGAAAAGGGGACATTACAAAAGCTACTGAGTCTAGTAGTATTTAATTGTGATGTCGTGATGTCTTGGTATTCGCCATCCGTATGAAAGGTAATTATCACGATTTGCCAAATATTTTCTAAGGATTTTTTTTCAAAGGGACCCTTAAAATTTTCCCTAGACGTGTTGGAGTGTGTCAATGTGTATTTGAGAGGAGCAAGAAGTGGAGAAGAAATAAAGATTAGATATCTCTCTTGTATTATTATTCATGAAGCACATACAAGTATATAGGGAAGAGGAATAACAATATTCCCCAAAAACAAAGGAGAGGTTACAAACAGAAAGAGAATAATGGGATATATTTTAAAAAACACTCGTAATAATATATATTTATTTTCTATGTAATCTATGCCAACATTCCCCCTTATTACATTATTCTTACAAATGTAACCCCTAAAAAGTTCAAATTTCACTTTTCCAAGAGATTTGGTGAGAATATCAGCTACTTGTGCTTTTGTAGGATAGTACTGGAGTTAAATGTGATGGTTCAAGACGTTCTCTTGAATGAAATGACAATCAATATCAATATGTTTTTTCATTCATGAAAAACAAGATTCTACATGAGCTTCAACACACTCTTATTGTCACAATAGAGAATAAGTGACTACTTTTAAGGAATCCCCATTTCATCCAAAATGTGACGTAACCATATCGATTCACACACAGCTCCTCATGTGGCATGATATTCTGCCTCTATGGATGAAATAGAAACAACATTTTACTTCTTGCTTATCCATGAGATAGGTCCAGATCCAAGATGAAAAATGTATCTTGTGGTTGACTTCCTATCATCAACAAATCCAGTGTGGTCCGAATCCACATATCTCTATAAGAAGAATTGATCATTCTTCTTATAATCCACACCATAATCAATTGTTCCTCGGACATACCTCAAAACATGCTTTGGTGCAGTCTAGTGACATTTCTTCAGCTCTTGCATGAACCTGGAAAGATAGCTAACAACATAGCATAAATCTGGTTTGGCAATATGTCAAGTAGATGAGCCATCCAATAAATTACACTGTAAAGAGTAGCATCTACTTGAGGTGAGTTCTGGAATCGTGAAAGTTGTAAACCTTTTTCCATGGGAGCGGATATAGGTTTATAGTTGGACATTTTGTACTTTTCTAGGAGTTTCTTAGAGTACTTCATCTAGGAGACAAAAATGTGATGCTTCTTTTACCATATCTCCAAGCCAAGGTAGTAATGTAGTAGCCCCAAATTTGTCATGTCAAATGTTCTTTTGAGATCTTTCTTCACAATATAAACCTGATCTTCTGAACTACTAGTGATCAAAAGATCATCCACATACACAACAAGAATGACATGTTCATTGCCTACCTTCTTTATATACAAATTTGAATCTGAGGGGCTGCAAGTGAACCCATGCTGCAAAAGGTGATCATCTATCTTGATATATGATGCCCTTGGAGCTTTCTTTAGTCCATACAGTTATTTGATGAGATGACATACCTTTTTTGGATGTTCTTCATCAACAAATCCTTAAGGTTGGGTCATGTACACTTCTTCTTTCAGATCACCATTTAGGAAAGTACTCTTGACATCCATCTGCTGAAGTTTCCATCCTTTCTATGTTGCTAGTGTTCAAACAAATCTGATTGTCTTGATCTTTGCAGTGGGTGCAAAGGTTTCTTCATAGTCGATGCCCTCTTTCTGAGCATACCCTTTTGCTACAAGTCATGCTTAGAGTTTATCGACATATCCGTCTTCCTTATATTTTGTTTTGAAAACCCATTTGCAGCCTATGGGTTTCTTTCCTGTAGGTAGATCGAAAAGTTCCCATGTCTATTTTGTATGAGTGAGTCATATTTTGCATCCATCGAGGTTGACCGATTGCTTCATGAATGTAGTGCCCGACAAAATAAACAACACTTAAATAAAAAATCATTAAAAATAAAAAATAAAAGTGGGAGGCGTGAATGGTGGGTGAGTGGAGTCTGGGTTTGTGTGAGGGTGGTGGAAGAAATTATTGCATTTAGGTGAGATGGAGATGGCTGGAAGATGGGCTGACAGAGCACGTGGGTAGGTTGTTGGCCATTCAGACCTATCATCATTCCTTGCTTAATAATTTCAAACACTTTAATGTGAATCCAAAGGCTAAATCCACGTTGGAAACCCTTGTTAACATTGTAAATGTAGCAGAAATGGATCGTTGTAGCAGATTCCTTGTCCCTGTGAGGAAATGACCTCTGCCTACCACTAGTTTTTGGTGTAAGTAGAAGAAGATTGAGGTCATGAGGCGCTTCAAATTTTGGTCTCTAACTTGATCAGTTCACCCTTTTTCAGCTTCCACCCAGCCTACACCGAAGGAGGATTTGTCAGATGTTTTGTTGCAAGTGTAATGACATATATGTATGCAATTGTGGAAGCACGCATTTGGCATTTGAAATGTTCGACTAAATGCCTGAAACTTGGCATCATGGACTATAATGATTGCTAGATAGGCATGAAATGATTTTATTGAAAAGGATTAGAAATTTCCAAGCAAATGCAATTACAGGTGTAAATCTAAATCCCATGACCTTTCTAGCCTCCTCCCTACCTATGCGCAAATGGGAACTCTGGAACATGGCATGGAAATCCATCAAGAATTTTTTTATTGTAGCCACCATGGATGAAGCTCGAGCCAGGTTTTGTCTTCTAGGATGTGTAGGCTTGCTTGAGTCATGGTTGTGGATATTTTAGCATGCAAGCTTAGATCTTGTGATTTTTGAGTGAGATCCATGTCCGGTTATTTTTTTAGCTTTTGTATTATTCAAGCTCATGGTGTTGTTAACTTTGGGTGTTGGGTTCTATTCTCTTGTCCTCGTTGTTGAGTTTGTGGGCCTTGAAAGATCTTGTTGTGTGGGGTTTATTTATGAGATTGAACCATTGTTTTGTCACCCTGTTTCCATGATCTTGCTATAGATCTTTGTGCATTTCTTTATTGGCTCAGTCTCATTTGTAACTCAATCGTTATTGGTTTGATCTCTTTCCTTGAGTTGTGGGTGTCCTCAACGTAGCTCGAGCTCAGTTTGGTGGTTTCTTATTGGGTCTGTGATCTTCCTAACAAGTGCTTCAAGAGATGTGGTCGCATGGAGTTTTCCTAACCATGTAAGATTCTTCTTTGCTTGTATTTGGCAAAAGCTTATAGTTTTAATGGAGGGATTTCTAGTATTGGTGTGAACAAATCTTGTTGCATTGCATCTAAAATAATCTTGTATGTGGGTATGTATGGATTTCTTAGTCATGTTGGCTATCTTAAGGGAACTCCAAACATTATCATCAAACACCATTAAACATGTACTAGCCATTCTGGGTTTATATTCTTGGTTATTGAAGATCACATAAGAATATGAGGACTACGTTAACTAATTTGAAGGGCTCTAAAATCATATTATTGGCATACCATTTAAACTTGTGTGGTTTTATTAATGGTTATGTGAAAAGTGGGTTTGTTGGAAAATACTTTGAGGATTTCAAGCAAAGGTGAAATGGTAAAATTGTGGATGCTCATGAATTGTTCGACAAAATTCTTAAGTGAGATGCTTTGAACCGAATCCCACGGTTTTGACCGGCTTCGTTCCTCCAAGCATGGTTCATCTCTCCTTATATTTCATAATTCTCATAATTTAGTTTTTCTTTTGCAATGAAATATAATTTTAAAATATTAGGATTATCATAAGATTTAATTGTTTTATATTAACTTGTTACAAAACAATAAAATGTCATATCGTAACTCACGCAATCAAAATAACCATTTTGTAGTAAACCATGAACTTCAACCCTCATTTTGAGGTGATTTAGAAAACTTCCTGACCAAACTAGATCACTACAGTATTGTTTTATTGACAAGTTGAAGTTGACTTCCCGGTAAATATGTTGACCATCTCCTAGTTTAAATAGATAAATTGTGACTTCCAGAGACTCACAAAGTAACCTTCGTAACTTTAGAAAGGGAGGTTAAGCTTCCTTTATGTACCTTGTTATGTGAGGTGTCACTTCAATCTTTAGATCGACCCGAATGAACATTTGTGACCTTTTTGATGCCCTTATAAGAGCCATGTTACAATGTTTTGCAGTGGTAGGAAGCTGTTAAATCTAAAAAGTTGGCTTTTGTTTTGAACCACCATTTTAAACCTGGATAGCAAAATTATTATCGGTATTCACAAACCTGTAGTGTTTTTACTAGATAATAACATAGAACCTTCAGTTTAGGGAAAAAAATGTTTCTGTAGAGTTTGGCAAAGCCATTTTGTAGGCCTTGAGTCATAGTTTGACTAGGTTAAACTAGACCAATTAGGACCGGTGGCTTCATAAATCATGTAGCCATTTGGAAACAATGTTCTAGTTTCAGTTATGATGATGCTAATGAATTCTCCATATATGGTGGAACTCATAAAATATTTATGGTGGCGCGTTCACCCATCGAATGTTAGTTTTGGACATGGTTTTCTAAGCCCTCGAGATAACTTTTGATCATTTGCATCTAGGTCAATTACAACCGATGGCCTCATAAAACTAGCCGCCAATCGTAAATCGTTCACCAGTTCTAAATTCTATCAATTCCTATGGACTCTTGGTATATAAATGGACACGTAGAAATTTTTAACCATGGTGTGTTTTCTTATCAGAAGATAACATTTGAAAGTGTTTTCTTCACCTCCGAGCTGTTGGTGCTCAAATTAGTCTTGCCCTGTTTGTCATTGAATTTCCTCAGTTTATAGCCTTTGTCATGTTTTCTGTCTCCCCATGTTGGTGCTTGAAGACTCTGTCCTCCATTTGGTTGCCATGATCAGTCCCTTCCATTAGTCGAGGATCACTTAAAGGTCTAGAATTTGTTTTTCATTTCTCTATCCATCTGAGGGAGTCTGTAAATTGGGCGTAAATCACGTATTGTTGTCCCTATTATTTTTGTCCCAAATACCTGAGGAAACATGATTGGATATAGCTCAAAGGATCATGTTTGAACCTTATAATATTTCCAAATTCTCTATCCTTGAAGAAAAATTCATCTCTGGGCTCAAATGGTGGTTTTCCTACATTTTACGGTTTGATGGGTGTGTTTTCTGTCAAATTTACATCTCTACATCAGTGGAAACATGGCCCTTTTTGGTTGGATGTAGCTCAGCGGGGCACTCTAAAAATTTGTGGCTCACCTCAACCCAAAACTTGTCCACATGGAGGAACGATGCTCATTTGAAAATTCACCTTTTGATTTGGCCTTGAGTTATGGAGGGGACACGTGGAGGATTCCGTTGCTTTGCAAGACTTAAAAATTTTCATGTAGTCGGTACAGTTTTTGATGGGCCATGGACACGTGGTGGGCTGATGCTCATTTGAGGATCCGCCTCAGGGTCCCACCTTAACAATTGCGAAAGGGGATAGGTGGAGGATTCCACTTGGCTCCGCTTTGTACTTATTCTTTTCAAAGAAATTTTCTAAAGCTTGGGACACGTGGTAATCCCATGCTCATTCAGGGTCTCCACTCTTGGGAACCATCTTGAAGTTGCACCATAAATACACGTGGAGGTTTATGTCGGGCCTTCCCTTCCCTTATACTTTTCAAGCAACTTTCTAAAGGGTCTGGGACACGTGGAGGGACTGCGCATGTTTGGGGACCGACCCTAAGTTTTATTTTGAAGAAGCACTAAGAGGACACTTGGAGGCTTCCACTCACTCTGCCTTTTTACTTGGACTTTGTTATCTCTCGAAAGTGCACCCTGTAGAGAGATGGTTGCAGGTTTTCTAATCTTGCAAAATTTGATCTCTCTTTCGTAGATACAATGGAAACACCTCAGGTCTATGGGTATACCTATTTTGAGGTGAGTCTCTGGTATCAAGGCCGGTTCCTTGTTGATGTATCCTAAATTGATTCTAGGGTTTAGGGGTAAAAGATGACTATAAAATAATTATAACTAAGGTGATACACCAAATTTGTATGAGGGCTTTGACTGAGTATATGCACAATTGATATGTGAAGGATTTTTGGTGCACGAACCAATAGTTCTTCTACAGAATATTAAGGGAAAAACACTTGGAGGTATTGAGGGAGATTATCACAACAATACTGCTAAGATAAACATGCACATTAATATCATGCAGAAACTACTGAATTTTGCAACAGGGTAAGATGATTAATCAGGGAATTTGCATTCACAAGACTAATAGAAACATACACAAGATTGCAAATAATTGGTAAGGTAGAAATTCTTCACACTCAAAAGGAAAAATGGCAAAAAATGCTTCACTACTCCTATATCCAAAAAGTCCTCCAGAAGTTCCCCTTTGTGCTTTGCAAGGCACACAATATATAGCAAAATTAATTCACCCACCCTTCCTAAAAATAGCCTAAGGCTTGTACTCACCCATGCATCTTATTTTTACCCTTTATTTAATAATAGATAAAGGAATAAAAATAGAGCATGCAATTACAAATAGGCATTATTAGCCTTAATTACAATTGGTCAACTGAAGTTGACTGATCTATTTTTAAGAAAGCAAGAGTAAATAATTTGCTAATAATAAGCTTGCTTGTTGAGCAAGTCTTTTCGTGAGCATGTAAATTTGTCTTCTTGTCTGTTTCATCCTCTTGTGAAGCATGCAGAATCAACTCCCTATTTGTGAGAAAATAATTGCAATACTTGCAATATTTTACAGAAATAAATGATCTACTGCAGGGATCACTTATCCATAGGCACATCATAATCATCTCTTATTTTCTGGAAAAATAAGGTAATTAAACCATTCAGAAGTTTTCCTGCATCCAACGTTGACCTCTGGTAATTAAAATAATTAGCTCTAAAAGAGCTAGCAAACTCTGCAAAATCCTTCCCGTGATCGCCATTAACAAAGCTCTATATTTTATCACTTTGAAGATGTCCATGCTTGACAAATTTGATCCAAAATGGCCCTACAAAATCATCCTTATTGTTTTCTGATAAAATTTGTGCATTTTGAAATACTCGGCTTGCCATTTTCTCTTGATCCGAGCTATACATGTGTCTGAATTTAATTGCAGTGGAATCGTGGCTTGAAATTATGTCTTTTGCTTCTTTTCAAAAAAAAAACTCAAAAACTAAAAAAGCCTCGGCGGTCCACTCCTCCGATTTTACCCTTTGGCAACATGGGCGGGGTCATGGGAAACTTTGTAAATTTATTCCATTTTGTTTATGCGGGCCCTCGATGACTTAATAACTTTTCTTCTAATTTTCCCTTTGTGGGCCTGCGTGAAAGTTTGATACTTTGACTCCTTTGGTGGACTTTTGGTCTTGTTTGTAATTTGAAACCTTTGCGGACTTTCGGGCTTGAGGGTCTATTTGAAACTTTAACCCCTTTTGCAAAAATCTCAAAACTCAATGAGGACCCACTGCTCCACCAATGCTTTGACTTTCGGATTGTTTTGACTTTTGCCTTGTGGGGTTGCGGGGCTATTTTGAGATTTTAAACTTTTAAAATTTTAAAGTTTAAAATGCAAAATAACTCCCGACCTCCGTTTTTCTGCTTCATCGTGATGGTGCCACGTGTACTCTATGGAATTTTGGGCCTGTGGAGGAAATTTTGACACTTTATAAAATTTGAAAATTATAAGTTGGTCAATCGACCACCATTTCACTTGGACTACTTTTGCATCGATCTTGATGATCAATTTGTGAGTGTTGATCTCTGTACTTGTCAATTTTTTATCGTTGATCTCAAAAGCATGATTAGGGTTTCTGACTTGTATTAAATGCATTTTTTGAAGACTCGAACCATGGTTTGCATTGAAAGTGGAGATTGATCCTCATCCTTTGATCTTTGTCCTTGTTGATTTCTGATCATTGATGTCTAACCATGGCTGGGTTCTGTTAACTCACCCCTCGAGTTTGCATGGTAAAGGAAAGCTTGACCCTAATGACCATTTCATTTGGATTTTCACTATGTGGGTGAAGCCCTCATGACATTTATTGGTGCCATTGTTGTCCTTTGAAACGTGGTTATGTGTTATTCTTTTTTATGGCCACCATTGTTGTTTTCGAGCTCAGCCGTGATCTCACTTCTTCCTTCTTCAGAGCTATATGAGCTTGGGTTTTCAAGATCTCTACCTTTTCCTTGGCTACCATTGGAGCTCTGTTATGATCATTCTATTAGAAACTTTGATGGAAGTTATTGTCTTCCTTAGTTCAGGCCCTCTGCAACTTTGAACTGTGAATGCTTGAAAAGGGTGAGTTTCTTTATCTTCGAACATGAAAACTATTTCATTTTCACTGAGTTCTCTTTCCTACTCTGATTCTTTGCTACCCATGAGTGGGTCTTGTTTATTTTTCGTGATCTGTGCTTCTGAGTTCCATTTTCTTTGGCCATTTTCTATAACCTTCCAATGTTGTGTTGAAACACCACCCTTTTTTTTAAAAAGAGTTTGAACTTTGGATCTTTTCCAAAGTTCAAAACTTTCTCTCAAAATTGATGGTATATACAAAGTACTTTGTATTTGATATTCCAGTATTGATTTTCTTCACCATAGAGTTCTTCTTCCATTCACTTTTGATTTCTCTGACTGCTGAACTTGCTCATTTTGGAATGAGGAAAACATATGAGTAATTCTTCTTGGTCAATGATTCAGAGTTATATGCCTCATAAATGCTTTTCATTCAATCATCTTTGAAGATTTCCACATTGCATTCTTGATAATATTTGGTGAAGTTTTCAAATCTGGGGTTGACATCTCAAGCTTGATTCATGACTGAATTCTCAATAATCTACTTTGTCCTGCTTATATCTGCTTATTGACCTCATGTGAGTTTTGCAAGGTTGAATGATGTTAATAAAATCTGTAAATGAAATGGTTTCTTGTGCATCTCTTTCTTCAGCTCACTTTTGAAATGCCTATTTGTAACCTGTAGCTGCACTTATACTCTTTGATCCTGAAGTTGATGGTTACTATGATTGATTATTGGACTGAAAATGCCAACTGCCATAGAAATATACTTATGATATTTATAATTAAGATGCCTTGTACCCTGCAGTAGTTTTCTGGGGATTTATAAGCAATTTTCCTTCTATTGTAATATCATTCTTAGGCATAAGCCTTGATTCAGATACTTTTTTCTGTTACTTTTACTGCATTTCTTTGATTTCAGCTTGATATAGATATTGTAAAGTTATAAATATCCATTTTACATGGCGAAGCCCTATCAAAATTTTCCTAGAATTCCTTTTCTTTGACTGAAATCTGGAAAATGTACCTTGTCTGCAAGCATATTCTTTGTTCTGTAGTACTGTGATCCTCTTCCATTTGTAGGAAATATCTGAGTTTCAGTTACATTGGTCTTCTTTTTCAGCATGTATATGCTTCTTTCTTCTTGGCTGCAACTTGTACCGCACACTTAAGAAAATAGTTAGAAAATACTTAGGCTTTTTGGCCTCTCTTGTGTCCATGTTCCTTATTCTCTTTTCTATTTTTGCTTTCTGAGTGAGCTATGCAATCTGATCTTTGAGAAAGCTATATCTCCTATTGCTTAGAGATCCATATGCATGAATTAGAATAGTGTAGGAATATGGATTAACCTTGAGCTCTTTATTGATGATTTCCTTATTTTTGCTTTTCAGGTACCATGCCTTGAGGATGTGGAGACAAAGATGAAACAAGTTAGAAAGAAGATGATCTGCACAACAAGGAATATACCAAGGCAATGATGGGTTCACTCATACTCCTTTGCTTTCTATTTCATGCATGTGTACCTCTTACTTCAGTAGATGTACTTTACTTTTCAGTCACATCCCATGGCTTGTGTGGGAAACATTTGACCTTCCTTGTGAATAAAACATTGAATTCTAAAATGAGTTGTGTATTTCCTTCGCATTTCAAGCTTTTGAATGGAGTGTATGATGAACTAAACAACTCAATCATAAATTGAATGCCTTAATCATGAAGGAAATAACATTAATGAGAACCTGTATCATTCGAGAATGAACTCGATTTCTAGAGTCTACACTTATGTTTGTTGTTCCAAAACTCAACACTTCACCTACTCTATAATTCAGTGTCTTCATCAAGACAACATAGTTGTACTTCGGGCCTTTTGTTCTTTTGCTTAAAGGTATCATGAAATTGCAGACTATGTGATCTGTTACGTTTTGTAACAACACACATAGCTGCAGATTTCACTTAATCATTAATTAATTCAGCAATAACTAATAAAATCATAACTTCCTTAGCTTAGGTATACTTCACCCATGACTTTCATCGTAATGATGAAGTTTCGAGTTGCCCATTTTTGCACAAGTGCAAAAATTATCAACAGAATTTTCAACGGTACCGAAGGAGACTATCTCAGACCTTAGACACATCGCACCTTTCATTTGAACCTTCAACTTTTTAACGGACTCTTGCGGATGAGACACGTGTTGAGCCCGCACTTGTTTGGGGTTTCTAGTTTTTCAGACCATCTCAAAGTGTGCCATTGAGACTAGTGGAGGCTACCATTGGCTCCTTTTTTCACTGAGACTTTTCAAAGGCCAAAAGACATTTTCTTAGGCCCAAGGTACGTGGAAGGCTCACACTTGTTTGAGACTTACCTCTGTGCTTCTTCTTTGCAGTTGTGCTAAGGAAACACGTGGACAACTATGATATAAAGTGGAAAAGGGGTAGGATCAACATTGTTGCTATGCATTTCACTGTTTTTCCACCATTTTTACTCCAAGACTCTTGGAGACGCAAATACACACTGTTTTTCATCATTCTTTGATGAAATTCTTTATCGTCTCTGTCGGTAAGGTGTCATTGAATGGATTTGAAACTTAAATTGTGATTCCAAGGATCGTTGAGGTCGATATTTTGAAGAGGGAATTACTCAGGCACTCGAAAAAATGGGAATTACCAGAGGAGATGGACGTGGGGTAGAATTAAAAGGAAAAGGAGGGAAAAAGGATGAAATGATGAAAG
>CM031242.1:510907846-511141998 GCA_018340775.1 Taxus wallichiana var. yunnanensis | reverse complement strand
TCTATTGATAGTGGTAGAATATAAAGAAGAGATGTCCCTTTTGAGGGAGTCATCTTTTGCTGGAAGTTTGACTCAAGGAGTTGTATCCCTTTTTGTTCTTAGACATTTAAGTCATGGAAAAGACTATAGAGGATGATTAGATTCTTATTTAGAAGACAAGACGTAGCATACAAACATTAACTATGAAGAGGAGGTTTCAAGTGATGAACGACCATGGGATTCCATCTTGAAGAAGATGAAAAGTATCCTTGAGAATCATGCTATGAGTAGAGCCATGGTACTCATATTGAAGAAATGGCTAAAAGGTGACGAGTAATCACATGAATTTTGTTTAGTAGTGGATCCTCAAAATGGGTAATATGGAAGGTGAACAACACTTAAGGGATGAGCGATCAATGGATAGAAAGTGAAACAAGAATTGATATCAACGATGGAATGGTCAAAGATACAAGGCATTAAGGGGCTCAAGTTCGGGTTTACGTTCGGGTGAAGACAAATGATAAACACCTAATCCATAGGCATGGGTAACGATATAGGGTCCAATCCAATTAGGAAAAAATTTCCCCATTTACTTTTATCCTCTTTGGTTACATGTTGATTTTCCATAAGGATAAGGTCACTCACCTGAAAGGTTCATTCATGAACACATTTTTCATAGGCACATTTGATATGTTTTTGGTAGATTTGGAGATGGTCAAGAGCGTTGAGATGACATTCATATAATAATTCAAGTTACACCAAACGATCCTAGAGAAATTCATCGTCATTGAGCATGTCTTGTAGTGAGATGTGGAGGGATGGAATCTAAACTTTGAGAGGTAAGACAACCTTAGTACCGTAGACCAAAGAAAAGGGGGTGGCAGCAGTCGAAGTGTGAATACTAGTGCGATAATCCCACAAGGTGAAAGGAATGTGCGTATGCCAATCTTTCCTAGTATCATTGACTACCTTCATAATAATTTTGTTCAAGGTTTTATTAGTTGATTCGGCTTAACCATTGGTTTGCAGGTAATAAGGTGATGAGAAACTAAGTTGGATGTTGAAAGCATCACATAGTTTGCATAGGGTTTTATTTTTGAATTTTTTTCCATTATCGCTTATAATGTAGGTGGGGAATACCAAAATGACAAATGATGTGATGGTTGATGAATTCACATATTTTCTCAACTTTGGTGGAAATGAGGGAATGGCTTCTACCCATTTAGTGTAATATTCAGTAGCAGTTATGATCCATTGGTGGCATTGTGAAGAATGGGGGTTGATCTCACCGACAAGATCCAAACCCCATTAAGAAAAATGCCAAAGGTATCACTCAACCTGTAAGTAATGACTAGGGGTGTGGTGGATATTATCATGTTGCTAGCATTTCATGTTGCATTTGACATAATCACAATATCACGGTTTAGAGTTGGCCGACAATAGCCTAGGTGAAGATTGTGTTTTGCGAAAACGAGACCATTAAAGTGACCTCCACAAATTCCGTCATGGAATTATTTAATGGTGTAGGGAATTTTATAACTTGTAAGGCATCGCAAGAGAATGTTGTTGAAACTAAATTTGTAAATAAGTCCACCCATGATGACATAATGGGAGACACTTGTAAGAAAGGCATGTTATCCATTACGAGTGAGATCAGCGGGTAAAATGGAAAGGGAAAGATAGTCTGCATATTACTTATACCAAAGGTCACGTGGGTCAGGAGCAGTGGTTTTGATAGAGTAAAATTCACGAGGAAAATAAGAGGGTGATTGTAGACTTTGTATGGTGACAAAGATTTTAGAGTTAGCGGGTGAAGAAGGTATCTGAGAAGCCAAGCAAGCCATGGTATATGTAAATTTATTGGTAGAATGTGGGGTGGTTTGAAGTGCATAATAGTCAAAGGTGGTTAAACGTACATCCATGTGATGCTTATACTTTTGAATTATCTCATTACGACAACTGGATATACCATTTTCTTGGTTTATGACCAACTTAGAATCACCAAATATTTTTATTGACTTAACATCTAAGGCATAAGCAACCTAGAGACCCAATACGAGTGCTTCAGTATTTAGAAATATCATTTGTACAATCAAAATCAAGTTTGAAATACAAATGCATAGGTTCCCCATCAAGTGGAATGAGGATAAAACCAGCCCCACCCCACATTGACACTTAGAGCCACCAAAGAAGAGTGTCATTTGGTAAGCGGGTTTGCCTAGGGAAAGGGAAGTTATAGACTCATCTGGAAAGTCAAAGTTAGAGGGTTGATTCTCAAAAATAGGTGTGTCAACCAATTGGTCGCTAATAGTTTGGCCCTTGATGGACTTTTGATGGATGAATTCAATGTTGAGGTCAGCTAAAATCATAAGCTAGTGTGCGGCACATTGATTTTGACAAGGTTTGGCATACATGTAGTGTAATGGGTCAGTATTAGTAATGACAAAGGTTTTGTGGTTGAGTAGGTAATGGAGGAGTTTGGTGGCAATGAAAACTAAGGCTAGGAATTTTTTTTTGGATTAGGTATATCTAGTTTCGTAGTCAAGAAGGGTATGTGTTATGTAATAAACCACTTACACTCGGTGTTGGTATTGCCATGAGTGAGCATTGCACCTAGAGAATGGTCGAGTGGTGGAAATATATAGGTAGAAGGGCTGGTCAACCTTAGGAGGAATGAGCACTTTGGTTTTTGAAGGAGGTATTATTTCAAGGCTTTGAAGACTTTATGGAATTCATCATCCCATTTGAATGAAACATCTTTCTTGAGAAGATGATGAAATGGTTGGCAATGATCGGAAAAGTTTGTGAGATAAAATGACGAATTGATTTCAACTTTCATTGTAGGTCATGAAGTTGATGGAGATTAGTGGGTGGTGGAATTTCAAGGATAGCCTTGAATTTAGCAGGATCGACTTCTATGCCACGTAAAGAAATGATGAAACCTAGGAGTTTCCTAGAAAATACCGCAAAGATGCACTTTTTTGGTTGAAGACACACAATACTTAATGAGGCATTCAAAGATGACTTTAAGAATGGGAAGGTGTTTGGTTCAATGCTTGGATTTGGAAAAAAATCATCTACGTAATCCTCTAATATGTGATGCATGATGTCATGGAAGATGTAACTCTCATGGCTTGCTTAATATGTAGCACTAGCATTTTTAGGACAAAGGGTGTGACTCGATAGCAAAAATTCCCCCGAGGGGTAATGAAGGTAGTCTTGTGTTGATCCTCGGGAGCTAGTAATATTTAATTGTAGCTTTGAGAATATTTCCATGAGTGATAACATTTCATAGCCAGCGAAGAGATCAACTAATTGGTCAATGCCTAGTAGTGGGAAATCATCTTTGGGACATGTGAGGTTGAGGTCATAGAAATATGTGAAAATGCGAGAGTCTCCATGTTGCTTTCATGACAGAACAATGTTAGAAATCCATTGGGGATAATCAATGGGTAGAATGAACGAAACTAAGAGAAGGCATCAAGCTCTTCTTTGAGGACAAGAGACATGCAAGGATGCATTTTCCGCAGCTTTTGTTTAATGGGTTTTACATCGGAATGGTTAAGATATTGTGAACCATGATTTTGGCTCAATACCAAGCATATTGACATAAGACCAAAAAAATGTGTTGCTATGGTCCCAAAGGAAAGAGGTGAAGGATTCCTATTCAGAATGTGTGGGTCATAGTGAGTATTAATATTGATTTCGATGGTCGATTCATTAAACATAGTTTGCTTCTCACGGGATAACGACCGGTGAATATAAGAGTCTTACTCGCACCAAGGTAGGTGAGGATGGACTCATTATCCCGACATTGAACAACATTAATTAAAGGCGTATCATCATCGATCATGTCGGGATAGAAGAATGGGAGGGAAGAGGGAGTCTCACAATTGTGTTGATAGGTCAACTATCCTAAGGAAATGGTGATTATGAAAAAAAAAAGTTAGGAGGAATAGATTCAGGATCTATGGACTTCATGGGTAAAGATGGTAATGTCGGTGAATGAGAGGGGGAAGATTTCTTATCCTAGATAAGGTTGATGCGAACCTTCTTAGAGGATGGAGCATCAAAACTAATGCCACTACGGTCATTATGTTTATGAGAGGTACATGAAATGATAGTATGGTGGCCTTGTTCATAAAATCAAGCCAAATCCTTTCCATATGCACTAGTGGAGGAAAGTGTGAGTGAAGCGGTGGTTAGTGAGGGAGTGTAGGTTAGATGAAAATGGTTGGGTTTGGGATGGAGGTTCGGGTTTATAGGTGGCCATATCAAGTCCCCCATACATTAGGTTGGTACAAAGGTGGGGAGGTCCATAAGGGAAAATGTCACCAATGTGGATGTCATAAGCCAAAGGGTGTTGACGTAGATTTCCATAGTCTTATGGGGTGAGGAAGTTATGGATATTGTATAAGTGGTATTCCCCTAGAGTAAGGCTTGAAAAACACCTTCTAAGGGATCAATAGTTGGTATGCGGTAGCGGGTATAGATGGCTTGCTAGATTAAGGAAACAACAACATCGATGATAGAGGTTATAGCTACAGGTGGGGATAGTGAGGTTAGATGCAACAGAACTAGTGGAAATTTTGGTTAATGGGCTCATGGGTGAAGGTGAAGTGGTGACGGTGGCGGATTCCTTGACCGGTACAAGCACATAATTGGGTTGATATAGCATGTTACAGTTCTTGAAAGGTGAGGGGTCTACAGGGATTGTGTAATTATGTCCCTCGTGTTCAAATTTTAGGCATCGATGTAAATTCGAAGGGACACAACCCATAACATGGATCCATGGTCAGCCAAGCAACAAGTTATACTGGAACTCCCCTTCTAGGACATAGAAAATTTTTGAGATGGTGCGGGGACCTACGTGGACATGGAGAACAATGATACTTAGGGTAGAGGTCATGGCGTCATTATAGGAATGCAACATAACATGGTTACCATGCATGCAATTGGTAGGTATTTACATTTGGTCATACGCATGGGATGAGATGATGTTAATACTAGCACCACCATCGATCATAACGCGTCATATACATATATTATCGATAAAGATGGATATTAAAAGAGTGGGGTCAAGATCATCAGACTGGAAGGGAGGGATATCTTCATCTAAAAAGCTGAGGGTGGCAACTTGGTGAGTGGATGGAGGTGTAGAGGAAGGTGAAGACCTAGTGAGAGAGGCTATGTAGTGAGGGGTAATGATCGAGGCTATGGGTGTGGGGTTGTTTGGTAAGACTTCGATAGATTGAATGACCTCCATTAGGGCTTGACGATGTGGCTCTGAGGTTTGGATGAGGTCGTATAAAGACATTTTGAGGGGGATTGGTGTAGATGTTTTAGCATTGTATGATGTGTAACCCTATCTAAAATAGGATATGTAGGACCTTGAATGATGACTTTGGGTGTGGGTGCGAGATGCTATGTTGGGTATAGGGTTGGTTGATGGGCTAGTTGCTTTCTCCTTTCCCTTGTCTTTATGAGCATGAGTGGAAATGTTGATCATGTTAATCTAAGGAGTGGTGGATGAAGATGGTGTGTCATAGAAGGTATAGATGCATGAGGGAGAAAACCCTAGTGGTGGATACAATCCTTGAGAAATGAGTAGGGTGGATTGGAATTTTGGTGGTGGTTTGGCCAACTCTCTTATACGAACCATGTTTCTCTCAAATCTTAGGGATGGATCAAAGAGTTGTGGGGGTGGACATATTGGTCACTAATTAGGTAATGGGAGGAGATCAGTGGAATTGGTGAAGGTGAAATGGGGTCCTGTACGTCGGAAAAGCGACAGGTGAGCGTGGGAATCAACACGTGACTCTTCCGCGTACCCGACCTCCCGAGGTCGTGCCGAGACAGCCGGTGGGGGTAGAATGCGCAGACAAACTAGTCAAGCAATCTAATGTCTTGGACACGCACTAATGGTATTTGCGAATCTAAGGCAAAGAAGGCCCTTCTAACTTGGACTGGTGTGATAGATCGATCAGCGAGGATGACTGCTCGAAGGCTCCAATCAATATCGAGCTCTGGCGTGATTCGATCTATGGGTTGTGGGATGCGTGGAAAATGACCGGATGGTTTCGTGTATTTCTCTCTTAGGGTCATATGGTAAATATGGTCGATTCTATGGACGATTCTCGGCCTAGTCCAAAATTCTCTAGCTTTGTTAGCTGTTGTGTCTAGTAGGGATAAGCTTGTTGAATGATGAGAGGTGGAATCGGAGTAGATCTGAAATACTAATGTACGAAGGCAGTGTTTATATCTAAGCCGACTCGTGGGTTCGTTGGGCTGTGGGATCTGGGATCACAACCATAGACTCTTGGTTGTTGCGGTCCCGTTATGGTCATACGGAGATCAAGTTCGATCCGTAGCATCCAGGTAGTCGTAAGCCTTTTCAGCTTCTCTACGTTTAGAATCAACAATTGTGCGATTTTCTCGAGAATACCTCACGGTGTTCTAGCGACTTGGATTCTTAAGCTGGTATCTATATCTACTAGGGTGTCTCCAGCGTCTGGTTTGTGGAACTAAAGGATCGCACCCGAATATTTGTTCTCTTTCAAATCCTTCTTCACGATCATGCGGATGTTTTCTAGGATAACCTGTAGTTTGGCTGATTTGACCAAAACAGATGTGCTTGGTCGTCTTCGATATTTAACCCTCTCAACTGTGACCTGATCTGTTGGAAGTCTGTTGTTGTTTGGAAGACTTGTATCCTAAGGTTTTGGTCAATATCAGTTATTGCCACTACGGTATTGGGCTGGGGCACAATTGGCTCGAAAATGTATTCCCTGGGCTCCCTAGGTCCCGTGATTGTCATGCAAAAAGCAGTAATGAAACAAACAGTAATAAAGTAAAATCTAAATACACTTCTAACATATATAATTTCTTTTTGTATTTTCTGGCAATTTATAAGAAAGCAGCTATTTAAAATATTTAGAATTGATAACTAAACTAACAACGTAAAACAAACACAATAGCCGAGTGTAGCTATTTGTCTGTGTAATTTCGTATATCTATTCTAAATAAGGAAATAACTAATCTATCTGCAAGATTCTTCGATCCTACCTCAGAAGTGAGGAATGAATCATAGTTTCTCAGAAACTATCAATCCCCTACAACTTCCCTAGCAATATCGAGAATGGAAATAACTTAAATAAAGCGATTAACTACTTTATTTGATAAGTTCTAACTAAAACTTTGAAAGATGGAACCTGGATTTCGCGAAACGATGGCGAATCCGAAGGTGTGTGTGTTCTTGTCCCCTCGATCTATGATCTCCACGTTCTTTGTGCTCACGTGAATCCGAGCGTGGAATGCTTGCATCAACAGGAATAAGTATTTGGATCAATGGACAGCCTTTGGAATGCGAGACGAGAATAGAGTGCGGATAGGAGAGGGATGGCGCGAGTCAGAGCTTGGCCTATACAATTCCTAGCGGGGTCTCTGCGAATCATGCAACAAAAGTATCCGAACACAAAACTAGTCTCATATGAAGAGCAAAACCTGCAACTTCAATGGCTGCCTTAGACTATTTTACTCCAAAACAGTATCTTTTGCAGACAAGTTGATCTGTGGCTTACCAACAGTAACACAAAGCTAAAACAAACCTGTAACAACCTATGCTACCAATCTTAAGCAAGCTAAAAGACCATAGCACTGAAACATGAAAATTGGAGTTAAAAATGGTGGCTCAAATAATGTTTGCACTTGCACAAGTTGGATATGTGGCTTACCAGCTGCAACACAATACTAGCCAAAGCACTCAATGAGAAATCTAAGAATTCTAAGCAAAAGAAAACTAAATCTACTGCAACAAGAAATTCAAAACAAACTTTGGAGCAAAATTCAGAGCTAAATTCAGGGGCCATTTGCATGTGCACAAACCATGCATTTATAGGAATCCAAACATGCGAGAGATCAAATCAAACCGAACTCCTAAACATTAAACAAAAGAAAAACACTATTCCGGGGACCAAAAACATAAATGCGTGCTCAAGTCGGCAAGAAAAGCTGGTAAAGCGTTGATATTTCACGCGGTCGCGTCAAAAGAACGTTACGAAAACGCGCAGGACCGCCACCTGCTCGGGCGGCGGTTCTGGCAGCATAGGACCGCCTCCCTGATCAGGGCGGCGGTCTCGAGACCGCCTCCCTGCAGGGCGGCGGTTTCGTCACTGAAGGTCAAAAGGCCAAGGAAAGAGGAAAGAAAGGGAAAAACAAAGGGCGCGGGGGCAAAGCGAGGCATGCGGGATGTTAACGCATACTCCGAGGGCTTTTCCGGATCCCGAACACCTTGCGAGGAGACCTGTATCATCATTGGGGCACTTATTACACCGTTCCGCAGTACAGTACCTTACAATTTTGGGTACGTACATATTGCCCCCTCGGAGAAGCGTTTTAGCCATGAAGAGGCATAAAACGGTGGGTCCGAGCATGGCCGTCCCGAAATAGGAAGTGAGAAATTATACCTTACACGCCCGTGTGTGTTGAAATGACGCCTTAGCTCCAAAATTCCCGCTACTGCAAAATGAAAAGAGAACTCAAATGCGAGATAGATACAATAATTTGAAAAATAAACGTTAAAATAATAGAGAAAGAGGACGTACCGTTTGTGCGAGGATAGAAACTTACCTCCGTCGGCGCTCCGAACCTGTGAAAAAGTTATTTTTAAAACGAAACAGGACGATATATATATGAAAGTGGGCCTATTTTCCTATTCATTTGCGCGAGTCGATTTGATTGATTTTGAGCTCTGGGACCCACGGTGACGGTTTCTTACGCGAGTAGAGTCAAAACATCCGTAGTGAGATAGAGATCATGCCTCCACGAGCGGAACACCGACCTCAGCGATCACAGGTTGGTTTTCTTCCATTTTATATGTTTCCCTCTTCAAATTTGAAATGGCAAATTCTTTGCAATGGGGGGATTATTTTTGAAATTGTTAGGTTCAAAAGGTCCATCTAGGGGGGGCGCCTACTGGGTAGGCTTTGTTTTTAGTTAAAATGGTTATTTTTCGCATTTTTGGGACTTTTTAGGTTTAAAAACCCGCGCGGGTTTTCGGACGCGGCACGCCGCCACAGGACGGGGCGGCGGTTACTGACCGCCTCCCTGTACAGGGCGGCGGTCACGAGACCGCCGCCCTTAAGGCGGCGGTTACAAAACCGCCCCCCTGCTCAGGGCGGCGGTTTTGCACAGAATGCAAAAGAACCTTACTTAAAAGCTTTTGCTTGTATTTTTAGCATTTGTACGTGTTTTTATGCTTCTCTTGATGTTGTTTAGATACTAACTTACTCTTCCTTGTGTGTTTTTGGGTGTATGCGAGCAAAGAGGAGTACATTAGATGGGCCGGGAGCGAGAGTGTGGCCCGCTGCCCACGGTTTGGATGCCCTCTCGGCGAGATGAGGAGGACACATTGCGAGGGCCGGTATATTACGTTTGTCGCGTGTGCCCCACGTTGCTCCATCCAGTCAGATTCTTTGTGACCTATTTTCATATTGGGACGCAGATCGGAACACCTTCCGACTGCCAGGGGTCCGTGGTGAGTGGACCATCACTTTGGAGGATGTTTATCGCATCCTGGGGGTCCCGATCATCGGGAGGAGACTCACACTTGAGAGGCAGTGGGTCGAGCACAGTTACAGATGGGGGCGGGTTATATGGGAGATGCAGCTATTTCCACGGGGCCAAAGAAGGGAGTGAGAGTTAGATCCATTCCTTCTTTGCCCATCCCCGTATTTCGACAGGCCATCATGGGGATCCTTGCCTCGAGACTGATCGGGGACAAGGGAGGGGATACATTGTTATACTGCTTTGGGCCCCATCATTGCACGAGATAGAGGGACATGGCCGGAAATACGCACAGGCGCGAGACATTTTGGGGACCACCTACCATGACTTATACGGGGTGGTCCGATGCGAGGAGGCGATCTTTGAGCCACCCCACTCTAGTCATGAGTTGGGTGTATGAGCGTTTCATTCCGTATGGCGAGGCGTGGCGGTGGCGAGATCCCGGGCGGTGAGGGCAGCCCGATGGTCAGGTATGTCAGTGCTCAGAGCACCTCACCAGCCAGTAGCCACCCTTACCACGGCAGACATGGAGGCTACACCGTACCAGCTTATGGCCGGTATATGGGGAGAGGAGACTACGACATTGATCTCTTGCTCCACCACAGGCGGGTTATTGATCATGTGGGCCGGGTAGAGGTACATCCCTTGGCCAGGTTCCTCGGCGCTTGGCCTCCCCTACGCGGCTATGCTTCCTCCAAGTAGCACCCGTTTATAGATCAGTCCGAGAGAGGCTAGAGGGGGCCTAGAGGCCGTGGTTGGGCAGTGATTACCCCAGCATTCCTATTGCAGCCGAGAGGATAGTTCGGGCCGAGGGAGAGCTGTGCGCCTCGGGCACCATTACTTCAGATTGCTGCAGTCCCTCATAAAAGTGACGACCTATAGATATTGACTCCGATTCCGAGGAGCACACGAGGAGGGTCGAGGAGCAGACAGAGCGAGAGCGATCCCGAGTGGCATGATACTCGGGACATTTTACGGCGAGAGAGAGGAGGAGAGTGCGAGAGAGAGACCGTGGCCTCGAGGAGCCACTCTCCCGAGGTCATGGTGGAGACGATGAGTCCGTTGCGGGGCGCCATGTTGCCCCAACTACAGGAGTAGCTCCTCAGTCGGCAGCGGCATCAGCAGCAGTGCTGGCCCTGGCGACCCATCTTGGAGGCCTGGCGATCCGAGTAAGTTATCTTCTCCTCCTTTCAATGCTTGTTTTGTTTTAGGATTTGTTTTCGAATGTTAACTCTCCTTATATTTGCATTGTGTATACTTTAATCTTTTGCCTAGTTTCTAATTTGTTTTTCTTTCTTTGCTTTGCAGAGAGCTGATGAGTGGCGGGATCTAATCCGTAGGGTTTGCGTCGATTCTTTGATGATCCCTATGGATAAGACCCGTCGGAGTTATCCGTGGATGCCGGAGAGCCCTCGGCGGCCGGCGGCAGCATCCGACGTCTTCGCTCCCGTTTGGCATGTGGCCAAGATGGTGTCAACTCTCCGTACAGAGTTGGCAGGCTATAGGACAGCCGAGCGTCTTATGAGGAGCCGCTCTCATGGCGAGACCACGACTGCCCCTAGGGACCCTGAGCCCTCCGTCCATTCAGAGCGCCAGCGCAGCCGGAGTCCTAGGCGAGGGCGCGCACCTTCAGCGGGATCGCGCAGGGGTTGAGAGGCCACTTGGCTCTCTATATTTGTAGTTACATTCTTTTGTGTATTACGGGCTCTTTGAGCGTTTTGACCATGCCTTGCGCATGATGGCATTGTATATAAACTTGATTTATTTATATATATGCGTCGGTTTTGGATCAAAACTTGTCATTTGTATTCTACTTTCTTTATTTCCAACTGTTTTGTGTATACTACGATGTATGTTTTATGTGCTTTCTAGAATGTATGCAATGGAAAACAGATGATGCAAATGTTTGCTTTCTTTTTGTGTTTCATGATGCTGATACATGATATTGTAGATATATTGTGATCTTAAATCTTAGTTTCTGTGGGCAATTTGGATACCTCATGATTTGTTTTGGCAAAATGATGAAAAATAACCAGTATGATGAACAGATTAACTTGCCCCACTCCTAACTCCACGCAACTAGTAAGATGCGAGGGCTCATCACCAAGAGCCAAGAAGGGCGCAAGTTATGAAATATGGTGAAATGATAGTGATAAAAGACAGGCGAAGCTTTGGTGGAACCAAGTTAAGAACTACAAGCTTACTCTACCTGAATGACTTCATAGTTTTGGGTGCGACTTGCTTTGCGGTTTATCCAGACTTAGACCCGTAGATGGCCACATAGTAGACAAAATCTGGGTTTTTAGGATTTTTAACTCTCTTGGAATTTTGATCATCTGGTTTATTCGTTTATTGACTCAGAGTTTGAATTGATTGTTTATGACTTTTTAACATTCACTTTGTTTAGAGGACCCCCTACACTTTGCCCCATGCTACTTGTAAGAAGCATGGGTTTATCACCGTGGGCAAGGCATAGGCGAGTAAGGGCATTTCCATCCTTTCCCAACCCTACGTCACTAGTAAGAGACGCAAGCTCATCACCGAAGGTTGGTGGGGCAAGGAAATGTGTAAAATAAAATTTTCTGTTTCAATCACTTCTTGACTTGTTTATCTGAGTAAACTGTCAAATATATGCTTATTTCCAAAGAGATGCGTATATGGGATAGATGTGACACCATGAAGCTTCTAGAACAGACCATAGGCAAGACACCTATCCTAAGAAGAAATCAAAGCGAGAACAAACTTGCAGATCTTGGTATGGTTACCATTAGGACTTCGTCATGTCTGAACTGTTTGATAAAAGATTCTGAAGTGATTTGATAATGTTAAAGATGGAGAGATATGATTAAAGAACTTTATGCCAGAAACATCACGAGTTTGAAATAAATTGCTTTTGAGAATAGATTCCTTGATCATAATTTGTGTAAGAACAAGTGGACAAAATGATCCTAATTTGTATGAAAAATGCAATGTAGATAGTTATATAGGTAGCGTTAGTACAATGCTTATGCGTGCGTAAACGTTTGAGGTGGAGAGAATTGACTGTTTCGCCAAACTCCTCACCTTCTAGCGTACATAAGAGGTATGCACCATTTCCGTAGTCTTTTGTGACTTGGTATGGGCCCAACCATTTGGGCCGGAACTTCCTTCCTTCGCCGGTCTTCTTGTCGATCCGGCTATCTAACCTTAGAACTAGGTCACCTTCGTATATGTCACGTTCATAGACCTTCTTGTTGTATTGCCGGCACATCCGGTCGGCATAGACTCTATGTCGCTGTTCAGCATCTATCCTGGCTTCATCCAGGCTTTCTAATTGAGAAAGACGTGCTTCTCTGTAAGCGTCCTCATCCAGAATCCCTTGTAGCGAAATGCGAAGACTGGGGATTTCAACTTCGAGTGGGAGAACTGCTTCTGACCCAAATACCAGCGAGAAAGGAGTTGCTCCTGTTGGAGTTCTTATTGAAGTTCGATGGGCCCACAAGGCCGGATATAACTTTAAGTGCCAATCCCGCTTGTTTTCTTTCACTGTTTTAAGGAGAATGGCTTTCAGTGTTTTATTTGTTGCTTCAGCCTGCCCATTGGCTTGGGGATAGTACAAGGAGGCCGTATGATGGCTGATTTTAAATCTGTTGCATAGCTCACGAACTTCTTCGTTTTTGAAAGAGGTTCCATTATCTGAGATAATGATTTGTGGGATACCGTACCTGCAAATGATTTGGTTCAAAATGAACTTGGCGATTACAGAACCAGGTACAGTTGTAAGAGGCATGGCTTCTACCCATTTAGTGAAATATTCAGTGGCCGTGATTATAAAATTGTGGCCGTCTGTGGAGGAGGGAGAGAATTTCCCTATCAAGTCCAGGCCCCATGTAGAAAAGGGCCATGGAGTAACGATCGGTTGTAAAGTTTGTGCTGGCATGTGGATCTCATGAGAGAACTCCTGACACTTATGGCACCTGCGTACAAACTCTATTGTGTCATGTTCTAGAGTGGGCCAGAAATAACCCATTCGATGTATTTTTCGAGCAGTGGCATGGCCACCGAAGTGGCCTCCACATATACCGCTATGGGATTCATGGAGAATCCTCTTGGAATCTTACGTCAACGCACCTTAAGAGCATTCCATCGAATGCTTTCCGATAGAGCACTGCGCTCTATAATTACGTATTTAGCTACGATAATGCGTAACCTCCTTTTGTTGAGGTGTAGCTCATTCAGGTACGTATGGTCTATGATATAACTAATGATATCAGCGTACCAAGGGCACTCAGATATAGCAGGTCGGGTTTCGACGTAGTACACGCATTCATCTGGAAAGTCTAAATCTACTAAGTCTCCTCCGTCTAGCGGGTTATCAGCTAACCAATCTGCAATGATTTGTCCTTTAACTGACTTCTGATTTACAAAAGTTAATTCGAACTCTCCCATTAAGGTTATAAAACGTCCAGCTTTTTTGGACAAGGACCCTTGTGTGAGAAAAGTCCGTAAATGGTCCGTCTTTACTATGACCCTTGTCTCTTGATTTAGCATGTAGTGTCTTAGGCGTTTAGTAGCAAAGACTATGGCAAGACATTCTCGTTCCGCTTGTGTATAGCGTGTTTCGTAGTCGAGCAATGTTCGGCTAATGAAATAAATTGCACGCTCTCTCTTGTCATCGTCTTCTTGGGCTAGCATGCAAGCTAACGAAACATCGGTGGCCCGTGAGTACAAAATTAAAGGGCGATCTAGCTTAGGCGGCATTAGCGTAGGCGGTGATAACAAGAAACGCTTGACAGCATCAAAAGCTTCATTGCAATCTTCAGTCCAATTAATGCTATAGTCCTTCTTGAGTAAATTGTTGATTGGGTGAATGGCGAAGCTTAGATCCGGGATAAATCTCCGGATTGCACCGAGCTTCCCAAGAAATGATCTGATTCCAGATTCACTCGAGGGTGGGACCATTTCGAGGACAGCCCGAATTTTGGCTGGATCAACATCGATCCCTCGTGATGATATGATGTAACCTAGGAGCTTTCCTCCTGTTACACCAAAGACGCATTTCTCCGGATTTAGCGTAACTCCGTATTCTATTAAACGTGAAAGAATGACGCGGAGTACTTCAGGATGGTCACAACGCTTCTTGGCCTTAGCCAACAAGTCATCTACGTAGGATTCCACGATTTTATGAATTAAATCGTGAAATATATAAGTCATAGCCGGTATGTAGCACCAGCGTTTTGAGACCGAAAGGCATGACAAAGATAGCAATAGGTTCCCAAGGAGTTATAAACGTGGTTTTAGCTTGATCTTGCTCGGATATTTTGATTTGATTGTATCCCGAGAATCCATCCATGAGAGACAAGAGTTCAAAACCTCTTTGTTGCATCAACAATAACGTCTATGGATGGTAATGGGAAGTCATCCTTAGGGCAAGCTTTGTTGATATCTCGAAAATCTATGCAGATGCGTATCTTTCCATTTTTCTTGAGAACGGGAACGATGTTGGATACCCATTGGGAGTAGTCAACTGGCTTGATGAATCCTACTTGAAGGAGTTTCATCACCTCCTCTTTTACCATGAGAGCTACTTTGGGTTTCATGGGTCTTGATTTCTGTTTAATAGGCTTTGCATCTGATCTAGTGACGAGGTTGTGCACCGCAATGTGGGGTGCGACTCCGGTCATCTCTTTGTAATTGAATGCAAATGCCTTCTGATGTTCTCTGAGAACCCGAGTATGTATCTCTACTTCCTCTGGGGTTAATGAAGAACCTAACTTTAAAACTCTTGGTTCATCTTCCGTTCCGATGTTGACATCGATTGTTTCTTCAATTAAAGAGGCATTACCCTCTTCGAACTCTGGTGGTGCCGGAGGTAGATCTATATCATCCCCGTTTTCCACCACGTATATATTAGGTTCTTTTTGCGAGGGAAGATTCGTTACGGGATTTCCGAAGTAGGAAGATGAATGCGGGATCAGGGATAAATCCAGCGTGTGATAGGAGAGATGTAATGCTGCAAGGGCATTTAAGTAATCCAAAGTAGCCGCATCATTTCCAACATGGTCTAGGATGGTAGATTCACTTCCGTTTGAAAGAGGATCCTTCATCGTTTTTATTAATGGTTCGTTACGAATGGATACCGTGAAATGAGTATCTTCTAGCTCATTGCTTGGAGTGAAGCGTGATGCCGAAGTTGCTATCGAATCGGCGAGAAGATTCTTCTCTCGTGGAATTGCTTCGATGGATATGAAGTTGAACGCTTTGCTTAAATCTAATACAGCGTTTTTGTAAAGTTGCAAGTGTTCGGCTTTAGTTTCATATACCTCTGAAACTTGGTTTGCAACTAATTGCGAGTCTCCTAAAACTCTGATATTATCGATACCAATTCTTTTGGCTAAGGTAAGGCCAGGAGGAGGGCTTCGTATTCAGCGCCGTTGTTTGTACATTTAAAGTTTAATTTAAAAGAGAATGGGAGGACCTTCTCTTCGGGCGAGGTAAAATTATACCTGCCCCGCTCCATAACGGCATTTAGCTCCATCGAAATGGAGAGTCCAATACTTAGGCGGGGAGTATGGATGTAGGTGTATCTGCTTGTGTTTGCACACTCTACTTCTACCATACGAGATCTTCTGCGGCAAGGAACCAACACCTAAGGAAAATCCTATGCCTACTTGAATCGAATGGTAAGAATATTGGTGAATCTTGTTCTATTAATTCAACGATCTTCGCAGTAGTCTCTAATGATACTGTCTCTTTAGTTTTACCTTTTGGAATTGTTTGGACTATGTTGGTAGTTTCAAGATCCGTTGTAGGTATCAACTTTTCCTCTGGCTTTGAGTCGGAGGGTTTGTTAAGTTGGTTTGTTGGCAGTTCGAATTACAGTGTACACTGGTCTCTTCTTTAAATCAGCTAGGTGTACGTCAAATGGCTTTGGATCGCCTTTGGCTACAAATACCTTTCCCAGATGCAGGAATCTTACTTCTTGAAATAGCGTGGAAGGGATTGCCTTCATGCGGTGTATCCATGGTCGGCCGAGGATCATATTATAGTTAGTTTCCCGATCTATAATATAAAACTCAGTTAGGATTGTTTTAGGTCCTAAGGTGACTGGTAGTATTATAGTTCCTATTGATTGATGTGGCTTTAAGGTGTCGTAGCCTCTCAAGGTATTTCGTGTAGTAGAAACGGTTTGTTTCTCCATATCCCAATTTTTGGAGAAAAGAGAAAGGAACTATGTTAACACGCAGCTCCGTCATCAACCATTGCCCGTTTTACATAGTTATTATAAACTTGTACTTGCAAGTGTAGGGCTGGATCACCTCGGCGTGTGATCTCGGCATCGTAGGCATTTTACTTATTTCGAATATAAATTCGACATCCCTATCTCGCTTGTCTGGAGGATAAACATCAAAGTCTATATGATTTACTTGTGCTTGGTGGTGGAGTGATGCTAATTAAATGGCCCAAACCTAATGCCTCTAAAAGAGCAGCCACATGAGCGGGGAATTCTTTAGTAAATCAAGGAATGAAATATGCGAGAAGGTTTTTGTTAGATCATTAATTAGATCGTAAGCACCCATAGGTTTTGTTACGGTTTGTTGGATGTTATCAGCTTCCGGAAGATGGCTTGGACTTGGTTGAGAGAAATACTCTCGTGTCCTCGTAATTGCTTCAACGGGTAAATCGGAATCTAACTCTACTAATCCAACTACCTTAGGTCGTGGTTGACTTCCTAGTTGTGGCGCAACTAACGGATTTAGCGAGGTTGAGGCCTCGTGATCGTTGTTTCCTGTTATTGCACCTTTGTTTGTTCCAGTTGGTTTCAACCTATCATTATCATGGTTTGGGAGTGGATCATTAAAGATCTTGAGAGGGGCGTTCTGAGGGGAAACTGCCCCTGCGAAGGTAGTTGCCGTTGGTGACGTAGGATCTGCTAAGAACATATCCATAAAAAATTGTTTTTGCTCATTTGGCAAGCGTTGCATGAATTTGTTGTAATCACGACACGTTCTAGTGTCATGCCCTTGAATTTTATGGAAACCACAATAAGAATTGGGATTATAATTCCCGTTTTGTTGGTTTGGTGTGTATTGTGGCCTAAAATTCCGGTCAAACTGTTGCCTATTAGGACCAAAGTTTTGGAATTGTTGTTTTTGGTTTTGACTTTGGTTTTGGTAACCAAATGAGTTTTGGCTTGGTCCTTGCATGGGATTTCGCCGTTGTTGTTGTTGTGGATTGTTAAAATCCACCGTATTAATCGTCGGGACAAAATTGTTGTTTCTTTGGTTGTTTGTTTGTGATGGAGTATTAACGATATTTACCCTCTTGGGCTGGTCAGTTACCCCGTCTGTTGTTACCCCACGATTTTTGTTAAGGATTTTGGGTCCTTGATTGACGCTTGTGGTGGTTGTAGTGTTTTGAGAAGAGGTGATTAACCTCCCGTTTGCTCCGTACGTCTTACGGCCGCTATCTATTGCTGCTTGATCAATTCGCAGAGCACTTTCAAGCACCTCGTCATAAGTCCTCAGTGGGAATTTTTGGACTTCTTCCTTCACTTCTCTGCTAAGAGAATGAAGGAATAAATCGCATAGTTCCATCTGATCCATGTTTGGAGCGCTTGCCGAGGAATAAAGGACTGTACGCCACCTTTGGATGAAATGGGCGACAGACTCGTTATGTTCTTGTTTGATGTGCAAGAACTCCCTGATTCCTGTCTTTAATAGTTTGTTCATGTCGAAGGCTTTGATGAATTCAGACACGAGTTGTTTGAACGAATGTATGGAAGCCTCAGGTATTCTGTAATACCAATCGAGGGCAATGCCTTCCAGCGTTTTGGGGAATATTTTAGCAACAACCCCATCCCATGGGAGTAATTCACGAATGGCGGTAGCGTAAGCTTTGATATGCGCATTCGGATCTCCTTCTCCTTTGTATTTGGGCAAATCGGGAAGAGGCCTTGGAAGCATAACGCTTCGTATGGCGAAATCTAAGGGCTCCTTTAAATATTCTGAATAAGTCCCTATCGCATATGTCTCAACCATTGATGGTGCCTGTGGTGGCGGAAGGGGTTGTTGATATGGCGTAACGTACGCGTTGGCAGGGGCATAAGGCAATCCCTGCATTTGAGTAAACACGCCGGGGGATGAGTACAAATCCCCTTGTGGTGATTTGGAGTACATGTTTAAGTACGAAGGGGTACTATCTAGGAATGGATTGCTCTGTACTGGACCAAGAGGAACAGTGTTAGCGATTGTGGGTCTAGTTGGCACTTGTTGTGAATATTGAGGAGTCATACCCAGTGTGCCTACTCCTGTGAGGAGATCCACTTGGCTAGGATGGTGCGGAGGATTGGAATTCCCTGTTTGTATGATTTTTGAATTTTGACTTGCTTGGGCAAGTTCTAATCCTCTAACCTTTTCCATTAGATTTGAAATGACTTCGTTTGGTGAAGCCATGATATCGTGCCTTGGTGGCGTTTGTTGTATGTCCCGGTGTTGTATAGGCATGTGATAGCCTGTCATGAACTGATTGCTATCTTGCCAAGTTTCTCCAAGAATATTTCCTGTAGAGGTATTTTCTTGAAAATGGGTCTCAGGTTGTACTTGTAAACCTCCTATAGGTGGGTACATACCCGGGAGCGTTGTTCACTCCTAGGATAAGGTATTGATTGTCCATCATCTAAGACCAAGTATGGATCCGATTGTCTACTAATATGTGGTCTGAGTAATACCCGAGAGATGAAGCAGATTCTCCAAAATGTCATATTGTTTGAGCCTGAAGGCTCTGTTTGTGTTTGAGCAATTTGCTCCAACCCCTCTGTTTGAAAGGACGAGTTATATCTAGTCCTTGGTGTTTGTGTTGACAATTGGTTAGTTGAATAGTTGTCGCCCCACATTGAGAGTGAGGTGATGATTGCCTATTCATTGGGCGTAGTATGCCTCAAGACCCAAGAGGGGTCTGCCGTATGCATCGAATCCCGACATATTCGGGGGGTATATGAATACCCGCAGAATAATGGGAAGGAGCGAAGGTGATTTGGAGAAGATAAAACTTCTCAAAGAGAAGGTGAAAGAATTGCTTGATTCACGTCGGGTTCACCAATTTTGTACGTCGGAAAAGCGACAGGTGAGCGTGGGAATCAACACGTGACTCTTCCGCGTACCCGACCTCCCGAGGTCGTGCCGAGACAGCCGGTGGGGGTAGAATGCGCAGACAAACTAGTCAGGCAATCTAATGTCTTGGACACGCACTAATGGTATTTGCGAATCTAAGGCAAAGAAGGCCCTTCTAACTTGGACTGGTGTGATAGATCGATCAGCGAGGATGACTGCTCGAAGGCTCCAATCAATATCGAGCTCTGGCGTGATTCGATCTATGGGTTGTGGGATGCGTGGAAAATGACCCGGGATGGTTTCGTGTATTTCTCCTGCTAGGGTCATATGGTAAATATGGTCGATTCTATGGACGATTCTCTGGCCTAGTCCAAAATTCTCTAGCTTTGTTAGCTGTTGTGTCTAGTAGGGATAACTGTTGAATGATGAGAGGTGGAATCGGAGTAGACTGAAATACTAATGTACGAAGGCCAGTGTTTATATCTAACTGACTCGTGGGTTCGTTGGGCTGTGGGATCTGGGGATCACAACCATAGACTCTTGGTTGTTGCGGTCCCGTTATGGTCATACGGGAGATCAAGTTCTGATCCCTAGCATCCAGTAGTCGTAAGCCTTTTCAGCTTCTACGTTTAGAATCAGCAATTGTGCGATTTTCTCAGAATACCTCACAGGTGTTCTAGCGACTTGGATTCTTAAGCTGGTATCTATATCTACTAGGGTGTCTCCAGCGTCTGGCTGTGGAACTAAAGGATCGCACCCGAATATTTGTTCTCTTTCAAATCCTTCTACAGTCATGCGGATGTTTTCTAGGATAACCTGTAGTTTGGCTGATTTGACCAAAACAGATGTGCTTGGTCGTCTTCGATATTTAACCCTCTCAACTGTGACCTGATCTGTTGGAAGTCTGTTGTTGTTTGGAAGACTTGTATCCTAAGGTTTTGGTCAATATCAGTTATTGCCACTACGGTATTGGGCTGGGGCACAATTGGCTCGAAAATGTATTCCCTGGGCTCCCTAGGTCCCGTGATTGTCATGCAAAAAGCAGTAATGAAACAAACAGTAATAAAGTAAAATCTAAATACACTTCTAGCATATATAATTTCTTTTTGTATTTTCTGGCAATTTATAAGAAAGCAGCTATTTAAAATATTTAGAATTGATAACTAAACTAACAACGTAAAACAAACACAATAGCCGAGTGTAGCTATTTGTCTGTGCGATTTCGTATATCTATTCTAAATAAGGAAATAACTAATCTATCTGCAAGATTCTTCGATCCTACCTCAGAAGTGAGGAATGAATCATAGTTTCTCAGAAACTATCAATCCCCACAACTTCCCTGGCAATATCGAGAATGGAAATAACTTAAATAAAGCGATTAACTACTTTATTTGATAAGTTCTAACTAAAACTTTGAAAGATGGAACCTGGATTTCGCAGAACAGTGGCGAATCCGACGGTGTGTGTGTTCTTGTCCCCTCAGTACGATCTCCACGTTCTTTGTGCTCACGTGAATCCAGAAAAGCGTGGAATGCTTGCATCAACAGGAATAAGTATTTGGATCAATGGACAGCCTTTGGAATGTAGACAGAATAGAGTGCGGATAGGAGAGGGATGGCGCGAGAGTACGAGCTTGGCCTATACAATTCCTAGCGGGTCTCTGCGAATCGTGCAACAAAAGTATCCGAACACCTGAAACTAGTCTCGTATGAAGAGCAAAACCTGCAACTTTAATGGCTGCCTTAGACTATTTTACTCCAAAACAGAATATCTTGTTTACACAAGTTGGATCCGTGGCTTACCAACAAGAACACAAAGCTAAAACAAACTCAGTAACAACCTATGCTACCAATCTTAAGCAAGCTAAAAGACCATAGCACCGAACATGAAAATTGGAGTTAAAAATGGTGGCTCAAATAATGTTTGCACTTGCACAAGTTGGATATGTGGCTTACAAATTTATGAACACAATACTAGCCAAAGCACTCAATGAGAAATCTAAGAATTCTAAGCAAAAAAAACTAAATCTACTACAACAAGAAATTCAAAACAAACTTTGGAGCAAAATTCGAGCTAAATTCGGGGCCATTTGCATGTGCACAAACCATGCATTTATAGGAATCCAAACATGCGAGAGATCAAATCCAAACTGAACTCCTAAACATTAAACAAAAGAAAAACACTATTCCAGGGGACCAAAAACATAAATGCGTGCTCAAGTCGGCAAGAAAAGCTGGTAAAGCGTTGATATTTCACGCGGGTCGCGTCAAAAGAACGTTCTGGAAAACGCGCACAGGACCGCCGCCACCTGCTCGCGGCGGTTCTGAACCGCCTCACTTTCCTGATCGGGCGGCGGTCTCGAGACCGCCTCCCTGCAGGGCGGCGGTTTCGTCACTGAAGGTCAAAAGGCCAAGGAAAGAGGAAAGAAAGGGAAAAACAAAGGGCGCGGGGGCAAAGCGAGGCATGCGGGATGTTAACGCATACTCCGAGGGCTTTTCCGGATCCCGAACACCTTGCGAGGAGACCTGTATCATCATTGGGGCACTTATTACACCGTTCCGCAGTACAGTACCTTACAATTTTGGGTACGTACGGGTCCTCATCAAGAAGATCATCATCGTTAAAGCTTTCCTCGGGAGGACACAAGTAGACGAGTAGTTTTTAAAGCCTTACAGTTCTCTACATTGTGTCTGACGAATGATGGTAGGCACAAATTTTGGTTTTGTCAAACCATTTAGGTTTGGCTTTGAGTGGGTTGTAAGGTCGAAGAGGTGGTAATGTGATGTTTTGGCATAGGACCCTACTAATGTATCACAATGGGAGGTGAATGTGGGTTTGGGTATAGGTGCATGCTAATCTGTGGAGGAAGAGTATTTATAAGAGGGGGAGTAGGTGCGTCTACTAGTTTTGTGTGTTTTCTTGTCTAAGGTGTTGATCGTATCTTCTTGGGTAGGGGCATGGTAGATTAATCGACAATGGAAGGTTTGGTTGGTTTAACCACCTTATTAGAGGGTAGTGGATTTTTAGCTTTAGGTTACATCTTTTTGGGTAAAGGTGATACGAGCCTACGAGATGTGGAGCGAAAAGCCACTGGTGGAATAGGGTGGGTTACCCATGGGAATAACCGAGGTTTTGTGGAGGTAGGTGGCGTGGGTTTGGAAAGGGGTGTGAGTGAAAGGGAAGAAAGTGTTATGGGTAGTGAAAAAGTTATTGATGGTAGTGGAGGTATGGGTGGTAAGAAGGTTATGGGTGAGGGTAGAAGTTGTGTGGGTCACTTTGGTATATTATAGATCTGTGATAGGGAAATGGGTTGTTTTCCTCTTAGTTTACTAGTGGATGGGGGTTTCTTGGTCGGTCGAGGTTGAGGTCCTAGGATGGACAAAAGGGGTGAAGGTGATAAGGGCGTGGTAGGTGAGGTTGGGGTATGAGATCTAGGAGATTGGATCTTCATTTTATAGGTCGGGTTAAGTTTGGTGTTAGTTTTGGAAGATTTGGCTAAATCTAATTTGGTGGGTGGGTGAGTAAGGATAGCTATCGGTATAACCCCTAAGGTGTTGATAGGTTTAGGTAAGGTAGATTATATAGGCATGGGTTTAGGTGTATATGTATGTTGGGATATGGGGAGAGGTGTGAGTTGGGCCATGAATGGTTCCCTGGAAGGTATTACAATAGTTGTGTTTGTTTTGGTCACTCAAAACACTTTTGGATAGATAGTGGAGGTGTCAATGAGTGACAGCTACATTTGTGTTGAAACAGGAAATAGAAGGCGTACCCAAAGTAATTCTATATCGACATAGTCTAGGTGATTGGCCAAGGGTGAAAATGGTGCTGATGTGGATCAAGTGGAAATCCCTATAAAATGTTTTTGAGATATAGGGAAATGGGTAGCCTTAGACTCTGTGGGTAAGAGAGACGAAAGTAGGTCAACAAGATCTTGAAGGTCCGATGGTGAAGGGTCTTCAAAATACATAGGTAGTTTGATAGGATCCTCTATGGGTAGAGGAGAGGATGTGTCACCAAGTGGACTCTCCTTGTCTTGTTTTAGGTGGTGGACCTACATCTTCTATGAGTAGGAGAGGTACCACCGACAACCGCTTGGAGTTTTGGTGAATCAAAGGTGACGTGCTGATTATAAGCTCTTCCAGGTGTGGGGGAAAATGAAGGGGGTTCCTCTATGGGTAGAGGAGTAGATGACATAAATTTTGGTGCGGTAGGGAGTGTGGGCTAATATTTCATCTATGGAAGGAACATGAGGCAATTGGGAAGCAACAGGTATGTCATCAAAAATAACGTGGACCTCATGGAAATTTCTATCATTGTTTGAGGTATCAAAAACTTGGTTGGAAGATGGGGCATGATTAGGGAATGACTTCTTAAAGATATGCGAGGTTTTGGTTAGCAAGTATATCGGGCTATCCAAGACTAGATCTCCATTGTCTAACATTTCTTGGATGATATTCTTGAAGGTGATGTAGTTATTGTCGCTATGACCTTTGACATGATGATAGTTATAGAAGTCATTTTCCTTATACCATGCGGACATGAGATGCTCGGGGGTCAAAACTAGTAAGAACTTTTATAGGTGAAATGGTAATGTCACCACCTTAACAAGCTTTTCCAAAACAGTAATATTTTCCTATGGAAGTGTCTTTCATTTTCTTGTTTGAACTTGAAAGCTTGGACAAGAGAGAGATTAGAAGAGGGTTTGGTTGGGTTTGATTGATGAGGGGGACCATCTTTGATAACTACAACATTAAAAGAACCTTTGGGATTTTAAGAGTTTTTTTGTGGTTTCAAAGATGAGGAAGCATCATTTTATTTGAATGTGATGTTCTTGTTACGAAGTTGAATCTTCTTTTCTTTGATAGCATGAATTTCCAACTTCTATGCCATGGTGAATGCCTTGTCAAAAGTGCGAAAGGTTTGCACCTACAGGGTTGGTGAGATGTGTCTAGCACAAGCCCAAGTAAATAGTTCTATAAGCTCGGTTTGAGGTAATTGGAATGTGAGTTGGTTAATGAGGTTGCACCAGCAAGCAACGAAGTCAGCGATAGACTCATTGTCATATTGTCATGTGGAATAAATATCAGTCATGGTAACCTTCTTAACAATGTTGATGGAGAAGTGATCTATGAAGGCTTAGGCTACTTGATTAAATGAGTAGATGGAGTGTCTTGGTAGCCCACTATACCAAAATGCAGAGTCTGTCTGTGGACATTGGTAAATTCTTCTAAAGTAAAGCGTTATCATGGGAAATCGGTAACAACCATGTTTAAAGGACCACAAATTTTGTTGTGGGTGTTATTTTCTATTGAAGCGGTTGAATTTTTGCATTTCCCAATGTAAAGGGTATGGTTGAATAGGAATGGATGGGTGAATAAGGTTCATTACTAATTTCATCATAGGTGAGGGAATTTCATGAGCCGAAATCGATGCTTCTAGTGTCTACATCTTTTCCATCATCAACTTGATGAGGTCATTGGTAGGTTGTGATGGAGGGACAATTCCCATGCCATTAGGGGGTAGATATTGAACCTCATAGAGAGGTTGAGAATAGGGAACCAACATAGAAGGCACATATCCAAAATTGGTGACATACGAGATAGGAGGTTGTTAATAGTATGTGTATATAGGAGGGATGGTCGTAGTGACTCTAGTAGCCATTGGGGAAGTATTTGTGGGATGGAGAGGATGATATTATGGAATGGAGTAGGGTCATTGACACCATGAGACATTGTGTTGTAATGGGTATTTGTGAGACAATGGGTGTGGAATGGGCTATGGTCTAGGTGGTAGATGAGGGGACAACGAGATACAACATGCATGAGTGAAACTATGAACACAACGGTCATGGCGGGTTTGGGGCCTAGCTGCAAGACTATAGGGGTGAAGTAGGTGAGGTAACACCACATTATTAAGGGCTGATGCGGGAGTAGGAATAAGGGCGGGAGAGATGGATACACGCATGTAGTATATCAACTGACCTGAGGAGTCTCGGGTGGAAAAGTGGGAAAGGTAGAACTTTAAGGCCACAAGATTCGATCAAGGAGTCGTGTAAACTCTTCGTCACCTACATAAATTGTGGCAGGTGTAGGATGGACCCATGGGTGACAGGATGGAAGGTGGTGGAGGAATAGGTGGGAGTGGCTAATGACTAGCATGGAATATTAGGGAGTTAGTCTAGTTGTGAGTCGACACCATGTGAACAAGTGCTGACTTTGTAAGATCTGTATTCATTGTAGACACTAAAATTAGGTCACACTCCCCTTTTGTCCATCGACATATAAGCACCCTCTATTACATTTACCTAGCCCCGACCACCTTCACTCCCACTATTATTAATTTAATTAAATTAATGCATTATCCTCACTATATTTATTATTTAAATATCTTATTTAAATAATATCCCCACATCTGATTCACTTAGACAACTCTCCAAGCCAACTCAACGTAAGACCTATTCTTAGCAAGTTCCCATGAATAACTAAGCCTTACCCAAACCAAAAAAATAAATTCCTACATTCCCTCTAACCACATTCCCGCATTCTCACAAGAAGCTCCTGTCTAATCCATGGGATAATGACATGAGATCCAAGGAAATCGGGAGGATCTCCTAGTTTTGTAAACCTAGAAAATTCCACCTTGACCGACGCGTCGGTTACCCCTATCTGTCATTTGGTTAAGACAAACTGCCATCGATTACCCCTTTAACCCCTAAACTACCTTATTCTCAAGGTTGGAAAACATTGGGATAAGTTTGATGAGAAAGAACACATCTAAGAGAGATAACGCATCTTCGGACACCAAAATTCCAGTGAAAACTTGCATCCAAGGAAGGAGATTGAGCATCTTCTCCTGCATAGCCATCCCAACCATGATCTAATCTATCCAAGCAAAGAGGAGTGTACATGCATCCCATGTAGAAGCTTTTCTCGAGTTGTTGATCACTTGCAACCTTCAAACCCATCATCAACACCTCCATCCCTCACACACAGACATTTAGGAATGAAATCCAAGTAAGTGAAACATCATACTTGCCTAGTTATTTTGTTTCATCATTAATTTATCATCCATTATTTTACCTTGCCCCCCTATTGACCTTCTCCACATTTTCACCTCCATATAGACATTAAAATCTCACAAAATCCTACTCTAGTCACCCAATATCTTATCCCGCCAACCCAAGTCCTTTGTATAATCACAAAGGAAACCCCAACTTGTCCTATGACATTTCCAGATCGACGATAAGAATCGCACCGGTTACACATAACTCTGCTGTCACTCATCATCATGGATCGACACTAGTCTCTATGTTTTCCCACACAAACTAGAACAAAGACCTACCCACCTAATTTCAACTCCCCCTCATTCACCTATGATCTACATGTAACCTTTATCGACTTGCAAAAACCCGAGCCAATTATTTGACCTTTGGATTATATTCTAGCTTAGCTTGTTAGATTAGATCTATTTCTTATTGTGTTTTAAGTGAGATACCTAAATCATTTTAAAATAACAATAGGATTTACTTTGTTTACATCATTAAATTGTTTAAAACATTGTACTAATAGCCATCTAGGAAGTACCGTACTTCTTGGATCTAGCATACGCTAGGTAGTTCACTCGTCCATACTATTTAATTCCTTCCGGTGTTTTTGTTTTCATTATAGGTAGTTCCTCCTAACCAAAAGGAAGCTCTCACAATCAGTTGTGGATCCAAAAGTCATACGCGCACAACCCATCAACCAACATTTGAACATGTGTTCCTTTTATGCCCGTTACCCTATCTGTTTCATCAACACTTCAAAGAAATGATCTAAGAAAAAGGTGAAACATTTTGGCATGCCCGGTGGGACCCACTTGGGGTTCCTTGCATTTCATTTATTCCTAGGAAAAAAGTGTGTGTTTTTTTTCCTTCTAAAAATTGTACACACTAATTTTCTTCCCCAGTAATCCACCTCTTCTTTCTATTTGCTCTAAAGGAAACCCTTCTTTTGGTGTAATTAAAAAGAACCATTACTTCATGTTTTCTGCATTGTAGTGAAAGAGCATCCCTCTTCCTCTTCATATTTTTGTGTCATCCAACTTCACACTTTGATTTGGGCTTAAAAATAAGTGCATTACATTCTGATTTATTGCATTAGCTCACATTAATTGAGGGCAACATATATCTTGGGAAGTCATGACCAGCTGATGGTTGACAAAAAAATCATAGAAAAGCACTTCTATCCTTTTCTCTTTCTCTCGAGTCTTACCAAACCACACAAGAATTCAAAATACATACATTCTTAAACAACATCATACCTGGAAGAAGTTGTAGGTGATCACATGATCACAAAGACAATGGGCACCCAACTTGCTGCTTTGTCAAGTCATACTTCGAGAGAAACCCACCCCACCATAACATACCTAAAGCCTCACCTTTTAGATCCCCTTCTTTGTAGGAAGCCATCCTCACAAAAATATATTTCACAATTCATGTGTCACCCTAAATAGCATAATCTAAACAAACATAATAGGGAGGGCACTCCTAGGATTTCATTTTCTTAGTGTTTTTGCTTGGCTTACATTTTGAGGTGAGAGATCACGTTCATAATTTTTTTGTTGTTCATCCTTGCATGCTCCTCATCATAGCTGGTGTATTCTCGGCTTCACCCGAGTGTTCCCGGGCCATACCATCATCATTCTCGAATTCTAGGTCTGATTCTATATCAGATTTTAATTCACAACCACTTTCTTTCATCACTTCGCAATTTCACAAGAATCGCATTATCGCTACCTCCGACCGCCATCGTTTATATCCAACCAACGTCAGTTCCAGGTCCTTTTTCTAACCTACTCAAAAGGACATTTTACTTCACTTTTTCCCCTTTTCATAGCCTCTGTCACTATTTTTACTCCCATTGATGTTTTAAACATCCTCAAATTTGGCATACCTATCATATTTTACCTTCTGCCTTTTTGTTTACTCACTATCCATTTTCTATAGTGACAGTGCAACGGCTTACCCCCGACCGACGTCGCTTTCCCTAAACGGCATCGATTAGCTTGTTTCACATTCTAACCACCGGTTAGTACTTCATCCACTTTTATCACCGACTAACTCTTTGCTCATGTTGTTCTCTGTGTCATTTATAGAGAAGCAACCCTACCTGATAAATACTAGTTCACATGTGCTGACCCGAAGACAAGAAAGCACCCTAATATTTCAAGTAATTTTTCAACCACTCCCACCTAGTCCTTCTTCACCTTCTATTTTATCACCAGCCATGGATCCAATCCAAACTACTCGCTATCACTACCGGAGATGAGAAGTTCGCATGAATCCTTAACTTAACCACCTTACCACCTTGTAGTTTTATGTTTCCCTCTCATCCACACGAGATGCCTCGGTGTCGAGTTGATATACGACACGCCCATATCTATCCCCCAAATCTCGTACCCACTTTCGCATTGGCCCCATCGGCTCTGTCTTGCTCACATCCACCTTACCCCCAATTGTTTCGATTAGGTCCTATACCCGCTATGACTGTCGGGTATGTTACCTCAAAGGGCCCTTGTTACATCCACTTTACCCTCTAATACTACCCCAAACACAACCTCAATCGCTTGCCCTAATGTCTCACACATACCTGTAGCTACATTACCACCTCCAGTGTTGGTGATCCCTACCCCATTTCAGAATGTGGTTCTTTCCATTCCATAATCATTAGCCCCTATTGCCACTAGGGTTACCATGACCCTTCCACCTTGTTGGTCGTCAAAAGGAACTTGATGAGAACAACAGTCAGGGGACAAGAAGTCCCTCCTCTTTAATGGGAGAGGTTCCCTTATTCAAAAGCAAAACCTATTTACATATGTACAGTGCATAGCTTTAATGTGGAACTTGGATATCATGAAAGCATTTTGAAATAAAATAGATCATCAACACAAAAGTACAGAGGAATGAAGATGTGGAAATGAGCAGAAAGGCATTCTCCAGAATTATAGATGACAAAATAATTCCTTATGCGTGCCAGAATATAATGAATTAGAATAAGACCATTTGTATTTGAATTAATAAGATGTAATTGAAAGGACACACAGTTCCAGAAATAACATCTACAAGAATAAAAAGCTTCTTGACATAATGTAGACAAATGATCTAACAATACTCAACAGATAGCCATGAATAAAAGGATCAGATGGACAAAGAAAGAAGATCCTTTTGTATTGATTTCTTTACTATTTCTTACACTTCCAAAATAATCCAAGTTCTCCCCCTTCAAAATGGTGTAGAGAGACCATTATATAGTTTTACAAATTAGTTACACTTGGTAACTACTTCTTTTAATTAATGTTTAGTTAAAGGGATGCTTAACGCAAAACCCCAACTAATTACAATAAATCTGAGATGAGAAGAGAAAGAGGAAGAGAAGTCAGGAGGAGAAGACAAGTGTTCATGATTAGGAAGGGCCCATTGACTTGAGGATCCACTGTCTAAACCTTTTCAAAGCCTCTGCTATGTCTCTGCCACGTGGAACTGATGTGTTGGCAGTAGCCTGGGTCCAAAATCTAAGACATTTCTCCATCTCTTTGTCGAATTTGACGTGTGTATGATACTCCTTACTTGCTTCTTCAATGGTAGGTTGGAGAGAGCAGATGTCCTTCATCTTTTCCTTAGCGATGGAGTCCTCTTTGAACAGATTTTCTTTGAAAAAAGATCTGAATTGAGCTTTAATTTATTGTAGGGAGAGAGGTACATGTACGTCGGAAAAGTGACAGGTGAGCTTGAGAATCAACAAGTAACTCTTCTGCGTACCCGACCTCCCGAGGTCGTGCCGAGACAGCCGGTGTGGGTAGAATGCGCAGGCAAACTAGTTAGGCAGTCTAATGTCTTCGACACGCACTAATGGTATTTGCGAATCTAAAGCAAAGAAGGCCCTTCTAACTTGGACTGGTGTGATAGATCGATCAGCGAGGATGACTGCTCGAAGGCTCCAATCAATATCGAGCTCTGGCGTGATTCGATCTATGGGTTGTGGGATGCGTGGAAAATGACCCGGGATGGTTTCGTGTATTTCTCCTGATAGGGTCATATGGTGGATATAGTCAACTCTATGGACGATTCTCTGGCCTAGTCAAAAATTCTCTAGTTTTGTTGGTTATTGTGTCTAGTACGGATAACTGTTGAATGATGAGAGGTGGAATCGGAGTAGACTGAAATACTAATTTACGTAGGCCAGTGTCTATGTCTAATTCTCTTATGGACTCGTTAGGCTGTGGGATCTGTGGATCACAACCATAAACTCTGGGTTGTTGCGGTCCCGTTATGGTCATACGGGAGATCAAGTTCTGATTCCTAGTATCCAGTAGTCGTAAGCTTTTTCAGCTTCTATGTTTAGAACCAACAGTTGTGCGATCTTCTCAGAATACCTTACAGGTGTTATCGCAACTTGGATTCTTAAGCTGGTATCTATATCTACTAGGGTGTCTCCAGCGTTTGGCTGTGGAACTAAAGGATCACACCCAAATGTTTGTTCTCTTTCGAGCCCTTCTACAGTCATGTGGGTATTTTCTAGGGTAATCTGTAGTTTGGCTGATTTGACCAAAACAGATGTGCTTGGTCGTCTTCGATGTTTAACCCTCTCAACTGTGCCCTGATCAGTTGTAAGTCTGTTGTTGTTTGGAAGACTTGTATCCTAAGGTTTTGGTCAATATCGCTTATTGCCAATACGGTATTGATTAGGTAAGAGGCACAATTGGCTCAAAATGTATTCCCTGGGCTCCTATGTCCCGTAATTGTCATGCAAAAGCAGTAATGAAACAAACTATAATAAAGTAAAATCTAAGTGCACTTCTAGCATATATAATTTCTTTTTTGTATTTTCTGGCAATTTATAGGAAAGCAGCTATTTAAAATATTTAGAATCGACAACTAAACTAACAACGTAAAACAAACAAAATAGCCGATTGTAGCTATTTGTCTGTGCAATTTTGTATATCTATTCTAAACAACGAAATAACTAATCTATCTGCAAGATTCTCGATCCTACCTCAGAAGTGAGGAATGAATCATAGTTTCTCAGAAACTATCAATCCCCACAACCTCCCTGGCAATATCGAGAATAGAAATAACTGAAATAAAATGATTAACTACGTTATTTGATAAATTCTAACTAAAACTTTTGAAAGATGGAACCTGGATTTCGCAGAACAGTGGCGAATCCGACGGTGTGTGTGTTCTTGTCCCCTCAGTATGATCTCTTCGTTCTTTGTGCTCACGTGAATCCAGAAAAGCATGGAATGCTTGCATCGATCGAGAATAGATATTTGGATCGATGGACAACCTTCTGAATGCAGACATAATAGAATGCGGATAGGAGAGGGATAGCGCAAGAGTACAGAGCTTGGCCTATGCAATTCCTAGCGGGGTCTACTGCGAATCATGCAACAAAAGCGTCCAGAACCTGGGACTAGTCTGTATGAAGAGCAAAACCTGCAACTTTAATGGCTGCCTAGACTATTTTACTCCAAAACAAAAATACTGTTTGCACAAGTTGGATCTGTGGCTTACCAACAGCAACACAAAGCTAAAACAAACCTGCAACAAACTATACTACCAATCCTAAGCAAACTAAAGGGACATAGCACTGAAAACATGAAAGTTGGAGTGAAAATGGTGGCCCAAATAATGTCTGCACTTGCACAAGTTGGATATGTGGCTTACCAGCTGCAACACAATACTAATGAAGTATGAAATGAACTATGCTATCAAACTTAAGCAAACTAGAAGACTGAACTACTGAAAGTGATGAGTTTCTAAACAAGAATGAGGGGCCATTTGCATGTGCACAAACCATGCATTTATAGGAATTCAAACATCCAAAAATCAAATCCAAACTGAACTCTTAAACATTAAACAAAAGAAAAACACTATTCCAGGGGACCAAAAACATTAATGCATGCTCAAGTCGGCAAGAAAAGCTGGTGAGTCGTGATATTTCACGCGGGTTGCATCAAAAGAGCGTTCTGGAAAACGCGCGCACAGACCTCCGCCACCGCTCAGGGTGGCGGCAGACCGCCTCCTGCTTCGGCGCGGCGGTCACAGCAGGGCATGCCGCCCTTAAGGGCGGCGGTTTCGTCACTGAAGACCAAAAAGCCAAGAAAAGAGGGAAAAATAGGGAAAACAAAGCACGCGGGGGCTAATCGGGGTATGCGGGATGTTAACGCATATCTGTAAAGCTTTTCTGGATCCCGAACACCTTGTGAAGAGGCCTGTATCATCATTGGGGCACTTATTACATCGTTCCGCAGTACAGTACCTTACAATTTTGGGTACATACAAGACACCTAAGGTCTCATCATGGAGGTGGCAATGGATATCTTTAAAAGTAGATAACACCAATGTCTTGAAGGCCTCACCCTTCTGCCAGCTATTTCTCAATTCTCCCAAAGCCTCCTCCAGCACCTTGATTATCCACTCTACACTGTATACCCATGATTTTGACAAATTATCTTTTGCATCATCAAAGACCTCACTTGCCATTAAAATATTTTCATCGGTTGCCCCATAAGGTGAAGGTCTACTATGCAATGCTCTAGAGTTTGAGCTCTTTATCCATATTTCTAATGGTGGAGGAGAGTTTCTGCATGCAGATTACTTACCTTCTCATTGAGTTTGAAGGATTCACCATTGAAATTCAACCTACCGCAACAAGCATATCATCTACCATGGCCTCCATAGCCCTTTTGTAGATGGAGTACCTATGTATATCCTTGATGCTCGGAATTCATCTTGGCTGAGGAGCACAGGTGGTGGGAAGATTAGTTAGTGGGGTGGGGTCTAAAACTTTGTCTTTGGATAGCATGAAGACTTGATGAAACTTGTAAGAACTCGAGCCTTCTCTTCTAGCATCTCTATAGTTTGTTTCCCTTTTCCACCCTCCTAATGACCCCGTGACTATTTCTTGATGATTGTGAATCTCACCTTCGGTGGGAATCTCCCATGGAGATTCTCTCAAGTTCTAGATTAGATATCTCAGTAGATCATGCTCGACTTGTCAACCTTGGGCTTCACTATCTCCGTGGAATTGCTGACCTTGGGCATCAGATACTATTCTTGAAGTGGTCCTGGCTTTCTTGGCAGGAGCAAAAGGAGTAGTGCCCAATAAGGCTGCCACAACATCAAAGTTGGGTCCTGAGATTCGAGAAGAAGACTTCCTCTTCCTACTATCAACAAAAGGCTGCACCCATGCAAAAGAGGAGGAAGAAGAAGGGGGGGAAAGAGGACTAAGAGAAAGGGAACTCATGGCACTCAAAGTGTGCACTGCTATTGCCTCTAGTTGAGATATGAGTGGGGCAGCTAAGGCTTCTGGTACAGAGGAGTCAATGGTGCTCGAAGCTCAGCGCTTTGAATTTCTTTCTCTATATCCATTGGGGCTTCTGAAGTGCCTAAAGAGATAGGAAATTCACTCTTTTCACTCTCACTGAGAACAATAATGTTCTCTGGTCCTAAGGGAAATTCTAAATGCTTTATCAGGGGATCCTCTTCAACAGGCTCCTCTTGACCTCCTTGACCTTCTTCTGATACACTTGAGTGGATGAGGAAGGGGTGGAGGATGTAGGCCCTTTATTTGATGAGGCAGGAGGAGTCTGTATAGGTGCTTCTGAACTGGGTGTCTATGCCTCCTTCCTTGGTATTGAGGTGTCCTTGGAGGAGGACTCTCCTGAATGCTTTCTAAGCTCGTGAACTCTTCTGTCAAACCAGATTTTGGTTCTTACTAGGACAGGGGCTAGGATTTCAGCCAGATCATCCTTCTCTTTTTTGAACCAATCCAAATCCTCCAAGGGAGTGTGTTTGATCAAAGTATCATATTCATATGATAACAAGTCAGAGTTTTCATCCTGAAGCCCTTCAGGAATTTGATACAAGTTAAGCTCCTGAATTAGTTGAAGAGAAAACCTAGCCATAATGTCTCCTCCTTACCTCAAAATCATCAGCACAGTCAGCCCAATAGTCTTCTGTGTCTGCCCTATGATGGTAATTAATTTTGAGATTCTATTCAATAAATTTCTTCAAGTCAAAACAAGTTCTGGGCCTAAAGAAATGGACAGTGATGGGAGCTAGGGCTCTCTCTATATTTTGTGTATCTAGAGCCGTCTTGCAGGTGTAGTTTCCCAAAGATATGGGGAAGTGTAGACCAATGATTTTATTATCCCTGCAGGTTCTGTGCAATTTGTCCAATTTCCTGCATATCTCGATCAAGGCCATTTTGTCACTACAGAACATAGGGAGCTTGAGAGGGGTGCTCTCATAGCCTGCTAGCCTGATATAAGAGAATTTTCTAAACTAGATGAAGTAGGCACCATACTTCGCTATCAGGCTCATGGCTTCATCAGAGAACCTCCTTGTAGTGTCACTCTCCAGAAGTCTTGCAATGTACATGGTGAAAGCATCATTCACCCTCCTGAAGTTGTGATTACTAGTGTCCAGGGTGAATTGAGGGTAGTAAGCATATATAGGATCACCCTTCTGAGCATCAATATATGTGAAGCCAAACCACTACCTAGATGTTGCTAGGGTATACATCAGATAAGAAGTCATGTAAAACTTCTTGGTTTGTTGTACATTGACAACTATTCTGCCAAGTTCATACTAATGATTTCTACCCAGTTGATGTTCTGAGTACCCTCACACACCATGTTGATAAGTTGGCACGTCCAGAAATGGAACTCATTCATGAGGGTAAGCCTATGACTCGAGCTAACAAGATTATGAAATCGACATCTCCTCATTGAAATTGGAACAAAAAAAAGCTTTGGATAGATGGGATGCCCCCTTGTTAGACTTTTTAGGCACGAATTTACCACCCTTACCTTATATTTTTCACAGTCCCCGTCGAAGAGTGCATGTGTCTCAGTTATGAGAAATGACTATAGAATTATCCATTTCGGGAATCCTTAGGGAAGCACCAACGGTAGCTGCATCAAGATTTGCGATGAGCTCCCCATGCACATTTATTAGTTCACTTGAGTCAGTATTGAAGTGAGCACCACAGGCAAGTACCATGTCTACACATTGCACTGAGATAAAGAAACCAACGGCAAACACCAAGCCACTATCGTTAATCATTTGTGGTATCGAGAGGGGGTTTGGGTCTATCAACCTAGTCCAAAAATCTCCAAATTCTAGGTGAAAAACTTCACTATCCCCGATATCGGGAACAATAGACTCGAGCAGTGAAACCTACTCCTAACCTTGGAATTTAATCTTCATGTTGACAACAATTAGAAAAAAACAAAGTTACAGCTTGAATTCTTGATGGAATTACAGGGGGAATGGGTACGCGCATAGAGATTTCAATTGCAAGGGTATGAGCAATTGGTAATGGGAAAGCAGTGTGTAAAAATGCATAGGGGGTAGTCTATTAAATAGCCATTTAGGAGAGAGAAGGTCATAAATGTGCATTAAATTCATATCCACCAACTCAAAAAGTAGGCATCGGAAGAGTGGGAAAAATTAGCCCGAATGGCCTTTGGTTCATTTGGGACACGCGGACGCAAAAGCACGATCGGTTGATGCGGGAATGCAAGGATAGAATGGTACTTTAGAACAAGTGAATTTTTTTTTTTTAATTTTTTTGATAATCATCTTGGTTCTAAATACATAATTTAGAACTCACAATTCAAATAACCATTCATATAACAGACAACCATATGCAGCTGTAATGACTCGGAGTACCTCCGATCTATTCATTCCATGACTCGGCAATCTACCGATCTATTCATGAGTAATAAGAGTCGGTGTTTTTATTTAACACATTACTCTTGCGGTTCTCTTCCCTAATCTGGGATTCAGAATGCTCTGTCCAAGGAATCTAACTGAATAATTGTTACCATTATTCATCGGCATCTCATCCCTTAGACTAGGTGAATTAGGACAACGCAATCAGCAGCTTGCGATACTTTGGCCAAAGATTTGAAACATACTGTTCATGTCTCGTATTCCTTAACGGCATACTCGTCAATCTGGAATACGTCCTTCACCCCATTCATATGTTATATAGAATGTCTTATACTGACTACTGTCAGTCCTTCCTTTCACAGCTGAATCACTCGGAGGCAGATTAACAAGGTGATAATGTTATATGGATGCCCACGAGGATTAGGGATATGATGACATACTGGTTCAACCTTGCAGTTCAACCAGTGTGTCACGATACCCCGAATCTCCTAGGCAGCCTTATAACATGACCACGTTCTTAATCGGTCCCAGGGTAACTCGTGCGAAATCAAGTGTAAATCTTAGCGATCAATGCAAAGGGTGTCGCCATAAGTCATCTGCATTGTTGTAACTTCGAGAAGATCCTAATCTTCTCGGAGATACAACTCTGCAGTTGACTTATGTCGTCAACCTTTAAATCCGCCTCGAAAAGATCTACTCAACAACATGACGTTACGCACTTGAGTTTAAATTACTTTAAAGACTTTTCCCTAAGGTTTAGCCTTTCCGATCCCTGGATTCTTCGTCTTAAGACGACCCTCCTCTATAAAACCCATTACTTGGTAGAGATATTAAGGTCAAGTTCTTCATCAAGGAGTCATTAGAATACACCTGATTCTAAAGCAACAGAATCGGACAATATCTCATAACCTTTGCTTGAGATTGCCAACTGAACTCCATTTGATTGAACATCAGTTCTCTTAACTGAATTTATATCATACTTTTTGGTATAAAGATATAAATGATTAAGAATCCAATTTAATATTGTCCTGTTATACTTAGGACTAGGGATTAGTAATTTAATCCAGCTTGTTTAGTGTTCTCCTTAGGCTCATTTTTAACCTATCTTCTAGAAAGACAATTATTTAAATCCAATATTGCTTTTGCTAGAACAAATTAGAACTACTAAACACTCATAAGAATTCAATCTCATTTTCTTGCAAGCTTTCATTGTCAATCACAAAAGCATCCATATTATACAATGATAACAATGCCCCTTCGTTACATAAACCGAAGAAGGTCAACTTTCAGAAATAGAATACTACACATAAGTATCAAACACTTATTTCCATTCCTTCCAAAACTATACAATTACATTTTATGCAACACATACATACTTGATACTGATGCTCAACGGAAAAGAAACATCTTTTCACATATAGTACATCTATAAAATCAAGCTGTAATTCATTATAAATCAAATAAACAATCTGATCAGCCTGTCAGATCTGCATTGCTTTTACCTCTTACGGCAACCATCTGCAAAAATAGTCAACATGAGTCAGTTCAATGAACTGAGCATGATAAGCACTAACTTTTAAAACAATTGCAATCCATCAATTGTTTTCATTAAACACCTACTGTTTAAATGAGATCAAATATTCACATAAGTAAACATATTCAGACTATGCCCTTGTAATACAAAATGATTACAAATATGTAACTCTATCATTGTTACAAAATAGTCTTAATCACTTTCTAATATTTCATCAAATATAAAAACAAGGAGCGAATGCACAAACAATCATTGAATCCAAAATCACAACATTGGTCGATTGTTTCATTCTTCCAAAAGGAAATAACATAACAATTCGGAGTTCCACCAATATGTTACAAACAAATTCCCACTGTTAGACAAATATCATCTAATAAGCAAAAGAAGAGAAAGAACCAAATCAATCATACTTCCTTTCACATAAGTTCGTTACTGTACCATCTACTCAAATGAAATACATTCATCCAGTAAGCATACGAACAAGTCATTCAAACAACAGGAAGAATCACTGTCATAATAAAATTCGAACACAACAAGGCTTTACGGCCCGAATTCGAAATCAAGAAATCCAGTAATGCGGTCAGCAATAGACTATATTGCCTTAGGCAATTGGATGTTTCCCAAAACTATGCCAAGACAATCACTCAAAATTTCCGAACATGCTCAGTCTCAATCAGACAGGAGTGAACGGAATAGAATATAGCAAATCTATACTTACCTTGGCGCATGCAAATCTAAAGTTTGATATTCACGGTTCACTTCAGCAGAAGCTAGAACACGAGACAAATATTCATGCTCAGGGATCTCAAACAGTGACAAAGACAGTGTCCAAATGTCAAGTTCAGAAAGAGACAGAAGTACCAGTTACCTTTCCAGAATTCAAATGATTCAAACAGAGGTAACAATTCAACAGTTGCATATGAATTCATACTGATATTCATCAACGAAGCATAAAAAGAATCAGACAACAAATTAATCTCTGATTTCAACCATGAACAGTGACTTAAACACGTAATCATTCAATCGACTCCACAGAGTCATTCAAATCGCAACAATTATAAATCTGTATATTCACACTGTGCACTGCCATCGATTTTAATACCCATAACCGCTGAACCCAACAACATCTTAAGATAAACTTGGTTGATAAATCCTTCAATGCCATCCATGGTAATCATTCAGAATTAAACAAGTGTAAGCCATCGAATACCCATTTCAAAGCAAGGAAATCAACTGAGCCGCTTCGAAGCTTTCGAACAGCTTACACAAAAGGAATGCAAATGCATACTCAGGAAATCTATACTCATTATTTATTACAAATAACCGCGGCCTCAAGACCTGTTTTCTCTACAAGGCTTCCACGAAAATCAAATAATAAAACTCTAAGATGAATCTACATTCTCAGCAGTAGATAGCAATATACGATTCAATCATGGACTCCACTGAGTCGTAAAAATAAAGTATAGATGTATCAATATTGTACACAGTCAACAAATAATCCCGTTACCACAATAACAAGGAAGAACAACTTCCACTGGGTCGTTTAGACTACGGTAACACAACAGTTGCCTGTTCCCAAGCCAAAAATTAGAAAACAAATGAAACCCAAAAGTATCATTAGTCACTGTCAACAAAACCACGACAGAGTTTCCAAAATTTCCTAAAACACTGAACAATCAAACAGGTACACCAGTATCCTTCCCTACTGTTTCACAACAGTATTGGCGATCAAAAATCGACAACAAAACAGTGGTCTATACCCTACACAAGTATATTCGACGGGTTCATGCCAAACAGGCCGAGCATTCATACCTTTAAATATATAAATATCTCACATATTTAAACCAGAAAGAATACACAAGGGAATAGAGCCGAAATTCGAATTTAACAAACACCCATCTAGAGGAAATTGAAAAATCGAACCAGAAGAGATACAGTACCAAAATCAAACAAGATCTCCATAGAAAATCATCCATTTTCTCAAAACATTTGAACAGAGTTGTTCTAATGAAATCACTTGAAAGACAGCAAGCTATTTAAAGGTTAGGGCCTAACATGCCTGGATTTTTGATCAAATTTCCGAAGTAGACCACAGGAAGAGCTCAAACTTCCTTCTCTTTTTCCAAGATAAAGCGACCAACAAAATTTCGCTATCTCCATCACATATATATCCTCCATGATAGAGAAAAGAGCTAGAGCAGTTCATACTTGCCATGCAACACAAAGAGAACTGGTGCGAAGAACCAGTAAACAAGCAGAGAGAGAGAGAAGACCGAAAATCGCGACAAGCCAAACAAACCCACAAATTTCCCATTTGCATGCCTTCTCACGAGTTCCGAGCTCGACTTCTGAGAATATTGAATGCCATTAAACCAACTTTCCCGCTTAAACTCAACTTCCACCGACCGCGAATGGCGACAGTCCAACTAAAACTCAAGTTCATTTCCAAACTTAGCAAATTGCCACGTCTGCACAGGTTAGCCGTCGCTTAAGCCTCCGCCATGACCTGTCCCTCATCCTTATCCCCAGCATTAATTGCCATAGAAAACGCCGCCCATGGTTCGCACCCCTCCATAGGCCCCTTTACATCCTCCTCATTAGTTAGGTTAGTATCTTAGGTTAGAATTTAGGGTAATACCCATACTAACCAATTTACACATAGATACTAACTTAGGATATTAACACATAGCCTAGGTCTAGGTTAGATTAACAATAATCTAACCCCTAGGTTAGGTTTTAGTTTTAGGTTACTAACCATTAATAATTCCAGTTAGGTATAACATTTTATATGCTCGAAAAAGACCCAAATCATGCATCTCTCAAACAGATTCACTCCTATTAGGCTGCTGCGAAATATACATGGCGAGAATTATTACTTGGTCCACGTCGAGACCTTCCAGATATACTTCCATATCGGGAACCAATTTTATTTCCAAGATCAGCCTAGTCATACTCGACCGACAATCAATGCTTCCATACCTTAACTGTTCAAGTGCAGTGATCTAATTCATCACAAACAAACTTAAAGCATTACTTGGATCAATTCCACCGATCCAAGACTAGATATTATAGATGAATAATTCTATAATTCATTAGAGATCAGATTAATACTCGGATACAAAATGAAATAAATAAAAGAGTCTAATCATATTACGACTCGGTCAAGATCTGCAATCTGCAAGAAATTACAATACATATCAAGCATGATTTCTAAATCGAGGAACACATCCTTATACAAGAAATCACATATCAACACTTGTATGTCCGGAGAAAGTAACAACAGATTCGGGGTGTTACATGCTTCCCTCTAAAAAGATTCATCGTCTAGATGAATTACATATTAAATTAACCTTCAGGTCAATCAATTTATTAGTACACAAACAATGTGACTACTTCCATATTAAATAGTTCCGAAATCAATGTCACAACACATTTATTCAACCTGAATAAAGTCTGCCTTAATCTGGCTTTCATAAATACTTAAAAACAATCGAGTTCATAAAAGTATATTTTTGTCAACGATTTTCATTACATTGCAAAAGAGAAGGAAAAGCAATTTTCATCTCTTCCAAGTTTTCCCAAGTTGCACTTTCTTCGCTAAACTGGTCCCACTGGACCTTACATTGTTGTATATCACGATTTCTTAAATGCAATTGGCGAGTTTCCAGCACTCGTGTGGGTTTAACCACGATTATTCACAGGTCTTGGACTGCAAGGAATTCGATTTAAAACATGTGACAGATCTGAAACGTATTTCTTAAGCAAAGAAATATGGAAAACATCATGCATGCGAGATAAAGCGGTGGCAATGCTAAACGATAAGCTACGGGATTGATTATTTCAACAATTTTGAAAGGTCCCACAAATCGTGGTGACAACTTGGCAGCCTTGCCAAAAGTTATAGAACTCTTTCTGGGTTTAACACGCAGAAAAACCTTATCACCAAGCTCAAACTTTCTATCAACCCGCTTAAGGTCAGCATAGCTCTTCTGTCTATCCGCTGCTTCCTTTAATCGTTCACGAATCAGCTTAACTTGCTGTTCCATTTCTATGAGAATCTCTGGTCCAATTACCACTCTATCCTCAACACTGTCCCAACTAACGGGGGTTACGCACTTTCTTCCATAAAGTGCTTCAATGGTGCCATCTTAAGAGATGAGTGATAAGTGTTGTTGTATGCGAACTCAACTAATGGAAGATACTCTTCCCATTTATCTTTGTTGATCCATGCAATACATTCGCAACATGTCCTCCACACTTGATTTACCCTCTCGGTTTGCCCATCCGTTTGGATGATATGCGAAGCGAAGTTTAGTTTCGTTCCTAGGGCTGCGTTAAGCGTTTGCCAAAACCTTGACGTCATTCTAGGATCCCTGTCAGATATAATCAGTTACGGTACACCATGCAATCTGAAAATTTCGGTGTACGAACCTCTTGGCAAGCCTTTGGTGAATCATCCTTTAGATTTCCAGCGATGAAATGAGCTACCTTAGTCGGTTTATCTACAACTACCGGATAACATCATGTTTATTCTGGACATAGGTAGTCCTTGTACAAAATCCATGGTTATTACTTGCCATTTGTCTTTGCGGTATGCTTTATGAGGATATAACATCCAGCCCGAGGGGTGCATATGTTCTGCCTTCACCCGCTGACATTCCAGACAATGAGTCACAAAATTTATCACATCCTTTTTCATACCTTTCCAGAAGTATTGCTGTTTCATATCGGCAAGCATTTTTGTGATACCGGGGTGTCCAGAGAAAGGTGAATTATGAAATTCAACTAACAACTTCTTTCTCAAATCATTCAGCACAGGTACATATACCCTATTTTCATAACGCAAGATTCCTTCATTATCAAAATGAAAACCTTCATACCTTTTATCCTTAGGTTACTGCGGCCAATGCGCTGCTTTTTACTTCTTTGAAAGTATGCATCGATTACGAGGCACTTTTTACCTCGTCTTTAAACGAGTTCTCAATGTTATAAGAGCGAAATGTGCCTCCTACGACTTAGAGCATCATTACTCTATTCTCCTTCCCTTTGATATAGCTGATATCAAAGTCATATTGTGATAAAAATTCTAACCACCTTCTTTGTCGGCATTGATTGGTGAGTAAAAATGTATTTCAGTCCCAGTGATCGAGTTTTCAACTCAAAGGTTTCCCAAGTAAATAGTGTCTCCAGGACTTGAAGCGCATGAACAATGGCGGCAAGTTCCAAATCATGAGGGGCATAATTCAGCTCATGTAACTTAAGTTTTCTACTTTCATAAGCTATGACCTGATCATTTTGTAACAAAACACCTCCAGGCCTTCCCGAAGCATCCGTTACAATAGTAAAATTCCCATTAGGATCAGTACACCAATATAGGTGCGAAGTCAAGCTGGTCTTTCGGACTTTTGAAATCCGCTTCGCACTTGTCATTCCACATGAATTTCTTATCCTTCTTCTGCAATGAAGTTATTGGTGCAGCTACCTTAGAAAAATCCTTTACAAATTTCCTATAGTAACCAGCAAGACCCATGAAGCTTCTTACTTCGTGCACATTCTTTGGTGCAGGCCACTCAGTTATTGCCACTATTTTTGAAGGATCTACAGCAATTCCTTCTTTGCTTATGACATGACCCAAATAGTGAACTTCTGAATCAAAGAAAGAACATTTGGATAACTTACCATACAACTTTCTCTTTCTCAAAATTCCCAAAACTATCTTCAGATGCTCATTGTGCTCCTCAACACTTTTAGAATAAATGAGAATATCGTCCAAGAATACAAGTACAAACCTGTCCAGGTATTCTTGAAAAATATTGTTCATTAGATTCATAAAGGCTGCGGGTGCATTAGTTAACCCAAAGGGTAAAACTGTAAATTCATAATGTCCGTACCTTGTTCGGAAAGCTGTTTTATGAATATCTTCCTCTTTAATCCTTAACTGATGATAACCAGATCGAAGGTCTATCTTAGAATAAACCGCTGCTCCACGCATTTGATCAAACAGATCATCGATCCTAGGAAGTGGATATCGGTTCTTGATTGTTGCTTTGTTCAACATCCGATAATCAATACACAGCCTTAGTGTTCCATCCTTCTTTTTCACAAATATCACAGGTGCTCCCCAAGGTGAAACACTTGGTCTAATCAATCCTTTAGACAAAAGCTCTTGTAACTGTGCCTTAAGCTCGACTAACTCAGTAGTAGTCATCCGATAAGGCGCCTTGGAAATAGGTTCCGTTCCAGGCTTGATTTCAATGGTAAAATCAAATTCTCTCTTGGGTGGTAACCCTGGTAATTCCTCAGGAAAAACATCCCTGAAACCTTGTAGCAGAGGGAATTGTTCCATGAAATCATCATCTTCTTCAGGAGATTCAGATATCTTTACCACATAAAGGGTACATCCTTTATTTTTAGCCTTTTTAAGCTGCATAGCTGACAGTTTTCTAACTGAAATTTCTCGTTTCACACCTTGAATCTCTGCTGATTCCAGCTGATCATCTAAACATTTTATGTTCTTTTCATAGCAATCTACCTTTGCTTTATGGTCAGCTAACCAATTGACACCAATAATAATGTCATATGATCCTAAAGGTGCAACATAGAGATCAACTTCCGTGGAGAAATTAGGTAAATCGAGGACTGCTCCAAAGAGACACATACTCACTGTATGAACAGAATTATTACCGTACTCTACGGTCAAGATTTATCCATTTTCCCACTTTTCTTTTAAGTTTAGAAGCTAGTTTATTAGAAATAAAACATTCGGTAGCTCTGTATCAAAAAGAATAGTAGCGGGTGCCGAATAACTTACCCGGAACTTCTATAGGTGTTACTTGCTTTTCAGCTTGCTTGTCTGCTACTGCAGCATGTATCTTATGCTTTGCTGATTACGATCATCCTTCTTCAAAGGACATTGATTCGCATAGTGGTCCTTGCCACAATTGTAGCAGCCTCCTACAGGTCCCTTCTTAGGCTCAGCATTTCCTCCAGCCTTGTAATTGTCACGCTGTCCTCCATAGGGCTTCTGCCCATTGTTATAATTTTTAACAAAATTATCCCTTACATTTCAGCAGGCTTATTTATTGCTGCTTTCTTATTATTTTCTCTGAAACTTACTCTTGTTTCCAAACTTTTTCCACGGTCCTTTTAAGGTGCGAGAGGTTGAAGAAGGGTTTGCGGTCTTCTTCCGCACTTCCTCCTTATGAGCGAAAATAGCCTTTAATTTCTGTTCTTGCCTTATGGCCTTTTCAACAACTCCTTCCATAGTGGTTGGGTGAACATCGACCTCTCCCCTATCACTTTGGATTCAATCCCATGATGAATTTCCATATCCTGAACTTTTCGTCGGTTTGATCTTTGCGGTACATACTTGAGGAGTTTTGTAAACCGCTCCCGGTATTCGATTACTGTTAGCTTCCTTGAGCTAAGTTCTGAAATTCTGTCATTTTCGATCATAGAAAAGTTGTGGCAGCCACGTTGCCTAAAATAGCCTTTAAATTGATCCCAAGTAATATTGGTCTCATCATGTTTAGCTCGGCTTTTCGGCTATCCCACCACGAAGATGCTTCGTGAGAAAGGCGATAGGCTCCCCAAATAGCTTTGGTTTCCTCTGAGAAGTTCCTTATTGCAAAGTACTTCTCCATTTCGCTGAGCCAGTTCTCGGCTCCATCTCCTAATGTGGTGCCATCATACTTAGGTGGACTTATCCTTTTTATATCATTAGTGAGTTCTGCTTTGCCCCAATCTGGCCTTTTTGTTTTCTGGTTGTACAGGTGCATTCACAGCATTAATATCAACACCCATTTCGGGGTTGTCCTCAGGAGGTTGCTGGATTATTATTATCGCTTCTTCATCCTCCTCATTTCCCGTCACCGCTTGTTCAAGTACAGCCAAGCGATCTCTTGTGTCCAACGGGGCAGCAAGGATCTCATCCGGTTTACGGGTTGTTGCCGCTCCTCCTTCGGTGGAGCATTACTCGCATACGTTCCCTTGTTCTAACCATTTTTGTTACAAGAAAATTCAGGTTTTTATCGGTTATGGACTCAATAGGTCCAAGAGCTGCAACCTTCACTACGATACCAAGATGTAACATCCTCATTTTATACTTTAGAACAAGTGAATTTTTTTTTTTTTTTTTTTGATAATTGCATCTGGTTCTAAATACATAATTTAGAACTCACAATTCAAATAACCATTTATATAACAGACAACCATATGCATTATGTAATGACTCGGAGTACCTCCGATCTATTCATTCCATGACTCGGCAATCTACCGATCTATTCATGTGTAATAAGAGTCGGTGCTTTTAACACATTACTCTTGCGGTTCTCTTCCCTAATCTAGGATTCAGAATGCTCTGTCCAAGGAATCTAACTGAATAATTGTTACTATTATTCATCGGCATCTCATCCCTTAGACTAGGTGAATTAGGACAACGCAATCAGCAGCTTGCGATACTTTGGCCAAAGATTTGAAACATACTGTTTATGTCTCGTATTCCTTAACGGCATACTCGTCAATCTGGAATACGTCCTTCACCCCATTCATATGTTATATAGAATGTCTTACACTGACTACTGTCAGTCCTTCCTTTCACAACTGAATCACTCGGAGGCAGATTAACAAGGTGATAATGTTATATGGATGCCCACGAGGATTAGGGATATGATGACATACTGGTTCAACCTTGCAGTTCAACCAGTGTGTCACGATACCCCGAATCTCCTAGGCAGCCTTATAACATGACCACGTTCTTAATCGGTCCCAGGGTAACTCGTGCGAAATCAAGTGTAAATCTTAGCGATCAATGCAAAGGGTGTCGCCATAAGTCATCTGCATTGTTGTAACTTCGAGAAGATCCTAATCTTCTCGGAGGTACAACTCTGCAGTTGACTTATGTCGTCAACCTTTAAATCCGCCTCGAAAAGATCTACTCAGTAACAAGCGTTACGCACTTGAGTTTAAATTACTTTAAAGACTTTTCCCTAAGGTTTAGCCTTTCCGATCCCTGGATTCTTCGTCTTAAGACGACCCTCCTCTATAAAACCCATTACTTGGTAGAGATATTAAGGTCAAGTTCTTCATCAAGGAGTCATTAGAATACACCTGATTCTAAAGCAACAGAATCAGACAATATCTCATAACCTTTGCTTGAGATTGCCATCTGAACTCCATTTGATTGAATATCAGTTCTCTTAACTGAATTTATATCATACTTTTTAGTATAAAGATATAAATGATTAAGAATCCAATTTAATATTGTCCTGTTATACTTAGGACTAGGGATTAGTAATTTAATCCAGCTTGTTTAGTGTTCTCCTTAGGCTCATTTTTAACCTATCTTCTAGAAAGACAATTATTTAAATCCAATATTGCTTTTGCTAGAACAAATTAGAACTACTAAACACTCATAAGAATTCAATCTCATTTTCTTGCAAGCTTTCATTGTCAATCACAAAAGCATCCATATTATACAATGATAACAATGCCCCTTCGTTACATAAACCGAAGAAGGTCAACTTTCAGAAATAGAATACTACACATAAGTATCAAACACTTATTTCCATTCCTTCCAAAACTATACAATTACATTTTATGCAACAGCATACTTGATACAATGCTCAACGGAAAAGAAACATCTTTTCACATATAGTACATCTATAAAATCAAGTTGTAATTCATTATAAATCAAATAAACAATCTGATCAGCTTGTCAAATCTGCATTGCTTTTACCTCTTACGGCGACCATCTGCAAAATAGTCAACATGAGTCGATTCATGAACCGAGCATGATAAGCACTAACTTTTAAAACAATTGCAATCCATCAATTGTTTTCATTAAACCCCCTGTTTAAATGAGATCAAATATCCAAATAAGTAAACATATTCAGACTATGTCCTTGTAATACAAAATGATTACAAATATGTAACTCTATCATTGTTACAAAATAGTCTTAATCACTTTCTAATATTTCATCAAATATTAAAAATCAAGGAACGAATGTACACAAACAATCATTGAATCCAAATCACAACATTGGTCAGATTGTTTCATTCTTCCAAAAGGGAAATAACATAACAATTCGAGTTCCACCAATATGTTACAAACAAATTCCCACTGTTAGACAAATATCATCTAATAAGCAAAAGAAGAGAAAGAACCAAATCAATCATACTTCCTTTCACATAAGTTCGTTACTGTACCTGTCTACTCAAATGAAATACATTCATCCAGTAAGCATACGAACAAGTCATTCAAACAACAGGAAGAATCACTGTCATAATAAAATTCGAACACCACAAGGCTTTACGGCCCGAATTCAAATCAAGAAATCCAGTAATGCGGTCAACAATAGACTATATTGCCTTAGGCAATTGGATTTTCCCAAAACTATGCCAAGACAATCACTCAAAATTTCCGAACATGCTCAGTCTCAATCAGACAGGAGTGAACGGAATAGAATATAGCAAATCTATACTTACCTTGGCGCATGCAAATCTAAAGTTTGATATTCACGGTTCACTTCAGCAGAAGCTAGAACACGAGACAAATATTCATGCTCAGGGATCTCAAACAATGACAAAGACAGTGTCCAAATGTCAAGTTCAGAAAGAGACAGAAGTACCAGTTACCTTTCCAGAATTCAAATGATTCAAACAGAGGTAACAATTCAATAGTTGCATATGAATTCATACTGATATTCATCAACGAAGCATAAAAAGAATCAGACAACAAATTAATCTCTGATTTCAACCATGAACAGTGACTTAAACACGTAATCATTCAATTGACTCCACAGAGTCATTCAAATCGCAACAATTATAAATCTGTATATTCACACTGTGCACTGCCATCGATTTTAATACCCATAACCACTGAACCCAACAACATCTTAAGATAAACTTGGTTGATAAATCCTTGATACCATCCATGGTAATCATTCGAGAATTAAACAAGTGTAAGCCATCGAATACCCATTTCAAAGCAAGGAAATCAAGCTGAGCCGCTTGAAGCTTTGAACGACTTACACAAAAGGAATGCAAATGCATACTCGGAAATCTATACTCATTATTTATTACAAATAACATGCGGCCTCAAGACTGTTTTCTCTACTGGCTTCCACGAAAATCAAATAATAAAACTCTAAGATGAATCTACATTCTCAGCGGTAGATAGCAATATACGATTGAATCATGGACTCCATTTAGTCGTAAAAATAAAGTATAGATGTATCAATATTGTACACGATCAACAAATAATCCCGTTACCACAATAACAAGGAAGAACAACTTCCATTTGGGTCGTTTAGACTACGGTAACACAACGATTGCTGTTCCCAAGCCAAAAATTAGAAAACAAATGAAACCCAAAGTATCATTAGTCACTTTCAACAAAACCACGACGAGTTTCCAAAATTTCCTAAAACAACTTTGAACAATCAAACAGGTACACCGGTATCCTTCCCTCTTTGTTTCACAACAGTATTGGCGATCAAAAATCGACAACAAAAAAGCGAGTGGTCTATACCCTACACAAGTATATTCGACGGGTTCATGCCAAGCAGGCCGAGCATTCATACCTTTAAATATATAAATATCTCACATATTTAAACCGAAAAGAATACACAAGGGAATAGAGCCGAAATTCGAATTTAACAAACACCCATCTAGAGGAAATTGAAAAATCGAACCGAGAGAGATACGGTACCAAAATCAAACAAGATCTCCATAGAAAATCATCCATTTTCTCAAAACATTTGAACAGAGTTGTTCTAATGAAATCACTTGAAAGACAACAAGCTATTTAAAGGTTAGGGCCTAACATGCTTGGATTTTTGATCAAATTTCCGAAGTAGACCACAGGAAGAGCTCAAACTTCCTTCTCTTTTTCCAGATAAAGCGACCAACAAAATTTCACTATCTCCATCACATATATATCCTCCATGACAGAGAAAAGAGCTAGAGCAGTTCATACTTGCCATGCAACACAAAGAGAACTGGTGCGAAGAACCAGTAAACAAGCAGAGAGAGAGAGAAGACCGAAAATCGCGACAAGCCAAACAAACCCACAAATTTCCCGTTTGCATGCCTTCTCGCGAGTTCCGAGCTCGACTTCCGAGAATATTGAATGCCATTAAACCAACTTTCCCGCTTAAACTCAACTTCCACCGACCGCCAGAATTGGCGACAGTCCAACTAAAACTCAAGTTCATTTCCAAACTTAGCAAATTGCCACGTCTGCACAGGTTAGCCGTCGCTTAAGCCTCCGCCATGACCTGTCCCTCATCCTTATCCCCAGCATTAATTGCCATAGAAAATGCCGCCCATGGTTCGCACCCCTCCATAGGCCCCTTCATAATCTCCTCATTAGTTAGGTTAGTATCTTAGGTTAGAATTTAGGGTAATACCCATACTAACCAATTTACACATAGATACTAACTTAGGATATTAACACATAGCCTAGGTCTAGGTTAGATTAACAATAATCTAACCCCTAGGTTAGGTTTTAGTTTTAGGTTACTAACCATTAATAATTCCAGTTAGGTATAACATTTTATATGCCAAGAAAAGACCCAAAATCATGCATCTCTCGAAACGAGTTCACTCCTATTCTGCTTAGGCTACGAGAATATACATGCGAAATTATTACTTGGTCCACGTCGAGACCTTCCGGATATACTTCCATATCGGGAACCATTCATTTCCAAGATCAGCCCGAGTCATACTCGACCAGACAATCAATGCTTCCATACCTTGCAACTGTTCAAGTGCGTGATCTAATTCATCACAAACAAACTTAAAGCATTACTTGGATCAATTCCACGATCCAAGACTAGATATTATAGATGAATAATTCTATAATTCATTAGAGATCGATTAATACTCGGATACAAAATGAAATAAATAAAAGAGTCTAATCATATTACGACTCGAGTCAAGATCTGCAATCTGCAAGAAATTACAATACATATCAAGCATGATTTCTAAATCGAGGAACACATCCTTATACAAGAAATCACATATCCTGAGAGCCACAAATCATATAAATGACTAAAAAAATGCATATTTTTCCAACTTCTTTCACTTTTCCATTTACGAACAACAAAAAAAAGGTGTTAACTCAAAATTTTAAATTTTAACTTTTCAAAAGAGGGGAAATTTTGAGAGGAAAACAGCTAGCTCCTTCTGGGGATGACTTGGCTAAAGTCCAAAGGAATGAGACAAGGCAAGAACTCTTAGAAAACCTAGGGGAAGTAGATCAGTGCCTTATCCATTGGGCCATGGAGTCAAAAGTAAACCAATATAGAAAACAACACCCCAAATGAAGAAAACACACCAAAACAAGAAAAAGGAAGGGGAAACACACATGCTATACATAATATACAAAGGACTTCCTAATCACCTAGGACTTAAAAAATTTTAGGTACTACCCACTATAAGGAAGTGGGAGGGAAGAACCATCCATATAATCAAGGTAAAAAGAATTCTCACCAAAAAGTGCACGATCTTGAAAGGTCCAAGCCAAAGAGAATCAAACTTTCCATGGCTTCCATGAGGTTCATGTCTTTTATCCTATAGCAAAACAATGTCTCCAACTTTGAAATCCCTGGACCTAGCCTTTTTGTCAAACAAGGCCTTTACCTTATGTTGGTGAGAAAATATTCTATTAGCAACCTTCAACCTGTCCTCATTCAATTTATAAAGATACATGATCCTTTTATCCAAAGAATCATTGAAACTAGTGTCTTCAATGGCCTTCATTAAATGTAAGGCTGGTAGTTCCACTGTTACTGGAAATTGAGCTTCCACTCCATATACTACCTGAAAAGGAGACATCCCAATGGCTCTTTTAGGTGTGATCCTATCTGCCCAAAGAGCATCATAGAGTTTCTTGTGCTAGTTCCTCTGAGATTCATTAACTAATTTCCTTATTATGGCCACCAGATTTTTGTTTGTTGATTCTACTTGTCCATTCCCCTGAGGATAATAATCTGAGGAGTGAGCTAGGGAGATGCCATATCCATAACAAAAATCCATCATCTCAGTTGAAGAAAAATTTGAAACATTATCCGTCATGATCTTGTTTGGCACACCAAACCTCACCAAGATGTTTTCTTTGATAAAATTGCATACTACTTCAGAAGTAGTACTCTTTACTGGAATGGCCTCTACCCACTTAGTAAAATAGTCTGTGGCAGTTAATATGTGGGTATGACCAGCACTAGAAGAGGGTTTAAGTGTTCTAATGAAATCTAAACCCCATTGTTAAAAAGGATCTTCGATCACAACTTGTTTAAGGGACAAAGAAGCCAACTTGGGTCTACCCACAAAGGTCTGACAAGCTTCGCATTTATCAATCCATTTTGATGCATCTTTGAACAAGGTAGGCCAATAATATCCTGCACGAAGAATATTATGAGTAGTGACAATTGATGAGTAATACCGTTCACACACCTGATCATGGAAAGACGAAAGTATCTTCCTTTATTGCTCCTTGTCGATGCATTTTAGAAATCTTCCATCCAACCCATGCTTGAACAAGGAATTCTCCCACAACACATATTGGGCTGATCTTAACTTAACAGCTCTCCTTTCTTTGGCAGTCAAATGAGAGGGACATTCTCCATATGTGAGAAAATGTGTGAGATCAGCATACCATTCATCAATTGAGCTGAGAAACAGAATGGTAGGAAGATCAACTTTATCCTCGGGTAACTCATGTCCAGCTCCCTCAGCGATGAGTTCACACAAGCCTTTTCCATGGACTAGTTTGGTTGGTCTGATGTCAATATCATATTCTTGTACCTTGGCCACCTAGTTTCCTCTCTTGGATCCAAACTCTTGTTGTATGAGAATGGACTTGATAGTTGTGTCAGGTACAAATACTATGGAGTGAGAGTTAAGAATGTAAAAATGAAACTGCTTGATAGCTTTAACCACCACGAAAGCATGTTTCTCCATCATGGTGTATTTTAACTCATGATTTTTTAGAATGTAGCTCATAAATGCAATAGGGAGTTCATGATCATTATAATATTTCTGAGTCAAAACAACAGCCAGGGTGTTATCTATGGCATAGCAATAGATAATAAAATCTTTGTTGAAATCTGGACATGCTAAGATGGGAGTTTTAGCAATAGCCTTTTTAATACCTTCAAAGGCTTCTTTCCCTTTAGGAGACCAACCAAACATTTGTTTTCCCTTCATCATTTGAGAGATATTCAAAGTTAGTTCTACAAAATCAGGGATGAATCTTCTCAAAAGTTAATCTTACCAAAGAAAGAATGCACTCCCTTCTTCTTGGTTGGAAGGGGAATCTGCTGAATAGCTTGAACTCACTCAGGATCAATTTTTATACCATCTTTAGAGACAACATGCCCTAACAATTTTCCCTCTGTGACACAAAAGATAGATTTCTTAGGATTCAAAGAGATCCCATGTTCTCTACATTTCAAAAGAATCTGTTTCCAGATGCTGAAAATGATCTACCCTTGCTTTGGAAAATACAGTCAAGTCATCAAGGTATACGACAATACATTTCCATTTTAAACTTCCAAAAGCCAAGTCCATACCTCTCTGGAAAGCAGCACTGGCATTAATGAGCCCAAAAGGCATCCTCTTGTAGGCAAAGTTACCCCAAGGGGTAGTGAAGGATGTCTTGTGTTGATATGTGGTATTAACTTCTACCTGATTATATCCTCGAGAAGCCATCAAGCATAGACAACATTTCAAACCCCATCACAACTTGTAAGACTTGATCGATAAGGGGAAAAGGATAGTTGTCCTTTAAAGAAGCTTGATTCAGATTTATGAAGTCAACACAGATATGAATCTCACCATTTTTCTTTCTAACAGGCACAATATTGGCAATCCATGTTGAATGGTGGATAGGAAAAATGATTTTGGCTTTTAATAACTTCTGTATTTCCTAAAAAATAGTGTCAGCTATCTTAGGATTGTATTTCCTTTGTTTCTACCTAAAAGGCTTAATCCCAAGTTTGAGAGGGATGAAATGTCTGCATCTCCTTTGGTTGAAAAGCTTTTAGATCCTCATAGGAATAAGCAAGAACATATTTATACTTCCTTAAAAGATTAATTACTTTCTTCTTTTCTTCTAGCGTACAACATTTTCCAATGTTCATGAGTCTAGGGTCAACAGAACTCCCTATATTAGTTTTTTCATACTCAGCAGATTGTTGTGATCCAGTAGAAGCTTTAGACTTCACATACCTATCATGCTTATCAAACAATTCTTCTAAACTCACCAGTCCCTTTGGAATCTTGTTCCCTTTGAGTTTGATACACCCATCTTGATCTATCTCTTCTTCATTGACATCCTCTTTATTGGAAGGCACACTTTCATGAGGCAAATTGTCACTTCCTTCAAAGTACAACTATTCAAAGTTATCCCTGAGTTCTAGGAAGGAAAGAAAATGTTGATCATCATTGAAAACTTGCCAATTACTTGCATTATCAGGTACATTGGGCCTATGGATCATCTCAATGGTAAACCTATCCTAAGAGAAGTCGGGATGAGGTATCAACAACGACCACAGACTCGCTAGTGAGTCAACCCTGGTGTTCTCCTCCCTAGGCACTACTTCAATGGAGAAGGTGTCAAGAAATTTGATAGAGTCCCAAACCTGATTCCTATAATGTTTCAACCTTCTATTCTTTACCTAGAAAAGGTTTCTAACTTGCTTGACAATCAGCTCTGCATCTCTGCGAGCTAGAAGATTCTTCACACCCTTTTCTTTTGCCACATTAAGCCCAAGAATGAGAGCTTCATACTCTGTTGTATTATTAGTATTTTCAAATTGTAACTTGAATGAGAAAGGACAAACCTTTCCCTCAAGAGACACCAATACTACACCAGCTCCAGAACCAACTGAGGAACAACTTCCATCAAACTCTAATATCCAAACACCATTAGGATCCTTAAGTGATTTTTTGGGGAGTTGGATCTCCTCTAGAGACATAATCATATAGTTGTCATGCCCCATATCCTCATAAAGTATTTGCACTTTGGGATCATCTGTTTTTTGTACAATATACTTAGATCGCTTTCTTAGGCAATAGCTTCTTCATTTGCCCATTAACTGGTATGAGGGCATGTGACCAATCCATTTGAATTTCTCCTCCCACATCCTTACAAAAGTTCCTACTTAACAACATTCCATATGAAGGGGGAATGTCTGCTACTAGGATAGTAGCCAAAACCTTTTTCAGAAAAGTAGCAAAAGCTACTTGTGCATCTTTAATTCTTCCGACTAGGGGAACTTCCTTACTCTCTAAAGAATAACAAGACCCATTAGTGTGTGTGAGAGTTAGGTCTAAGGCATAGGCTACTTTGGTAGGCATTACATTGTCTGATGCCCCTGAGTCTATGACGTAGTTGTTGAGTTTATGGCCTGCTATAAGGAGGGTCACATAGAATGGTTTGATCTTGTCATTGGGTGAGGTGACGAAAGCTACCAGATTGGGTTGTGGTGTGGAGGATGGAGTGGGTAAAAGGCCTTTAGAGGTAATTTTGGAATGGGAATTGACAAAGTGAACCATTTTAGCAAAAGCCTTGGGATGGGTTTGATAATACTCAGCCTCTGAGATTTGAACCTTGGTCTTTTTCAGGTGATCAATGATATCGAAAGACCCAGAGGTGGATGGGCTATCATCACTTGGGACCTTAGGCTTATCAATTTTAGGAGTTAAAGAAGAAGAAACTTTAGTAGAAGAATTGGCAGGACTCACCTTTGGTGTGGATGTAATGGGGATAGGATATCCTCTTTTCGCTATCACGAGGATAGTTATTGGATGCTACTTGGATCTTTTGGCGGGATGCACCACTTTCTCCTTTTTGTTTTTCTGCTCTCGATTCATGACAGTGTATGATTTTCTATTCATGTCCGCTACTACTTCATCATAATTATCTTCTTCATCAACACCTTCAATAGTGAAGAAATTAACTCGAGATCCCTCAAGTTACTTTGTTTCTTCATTGGCCTCTTCTTCATAATCTTCACTACCCTCTTCATCCTCCGGCTCTTCGACTTCACAGGTTGCATTAACAGGGACCTTAATAGGTGGTCCTTCAAGTGCTAGCCTTGTCTGAGAAGCAGGCAAATGATTCCTGGGCTGAAAATTCCTCCTTGGAACATTTGCATAGGGGGCGTGTTGAGCTAATTGTTTCTTAATGGCGATGAGGTCATTTGCAAGTTTTTGTACTAATGGATTGGTATTAGGCCCAGGAGTGGAAGAGGAGGAAGAAAAATACCTAGATTTAGAAGGGTCTCTTCTCAACTTCCGGACATGATTAAATCATCTTCGACACTAACAACAAGAGTTTGATCCTCGGCCAATGTTGCAAGATTAGCTCTTCTCAATGCATAACTAACTTTAGGCAATTGGGTGTTCAGAAGAATAATTTTTGATTTGATCTACGGAGTTGAGTGTCTAGTGGGATTTTGTTAATGAACATGTTGAATTGCGCCACAAATTCTCTCATGGGTTCTTGTGATTCCTTCTTTATTTGAGAAATTTGGGCCAGCAAAGCATGCACGTCTTCTGCCGGTTTGAAACGATTCTCAAACCTCGTTCTCATTGTGTTCCAGCTAGTGATAGCCTGCCAGAAGGTGATAGAACCAATCTACTGCATTATCTTGTAAGGTCTCAACAAAAATCCTTACCGAGACATCTTCATGTTCAACTCCCAGAACTCCACATGCAACTATGAAGGCCGCGATATGTTCATCAGGATGTATCTTGCCATCACCTCTGAACTTGGGAAAGTTTTTTCGGTTACCTTTGGGTAACTCATGCAAAGGCCGAGGAAGGGTGAGAGGTCCAACATGATTGCCCCAAGGCAATGGTACTTTCTTAGAAAAATGGCTTGAAGGTGAATTGAAACACCAACAAGAATCAAAGCACGGAGATTAGGACTGAGTTTCTCTGAAGGAATACCACCCGCAGGGGTTCTATTTTTGACAGGAGGAGTGCTTGTTGAATGAGATCTTCTATTTGTTCCTATTGAAGGGAAACGGAAATATTGTTGTTCCAAAATTTGAAACTGCGAATCTTCAATACCAAGAGCCCTTATCCCATGAGTAAAACGTGGAGTCGCTAGATCAAAGGATGATCAAGAAATTATTAAAGAACTGGAATATGTCAAGAAAAATGAATCCTCAGTAGAGTCGCCAAAAACTATTGGTCCGCAAAAAGACCTCAATGAGAACAACAGTCAGGGGACAAGAAATCCCTCCTCTTTAATGGGAGAGGTTCCCTTATTCAAAAGAAAAAACTATTTACATATGTACAGTGCATAGCTTTAATGTGGAACTTGGATATTATGAAAGCATTTTGAAATAAAATGGATCATCAACACAAAAGTATAGAGGAATGAAGACGTGGAAACAAGTAGAAAAGCATTCTTCATAATTATAGATAACAAAATAATTCCTTATGCGTGCTTAGGCTTTTAATATAATGAATTGGAATAAGACCATTTGTATTTGAATTAATGAGATGTAATTGAAAAGACACACAGTTCTAGAAATAACATCTACAAGAATACAAAGCTTCTTGACATAATGTAGACAAATGATCTAACAATACTCAACAGATAGCCATGAATAAAAGGATCAGATGGACAAAGAAAGAAGATCCTTTTGTATTGATTTCTTTACTATTTCTTACACTTCCAAAAATAAGCCAAGTTCCCCCTTCAAAATGGCGTAGAGAGACCATTATATAGTTTTACAAATTAGTTACACTTGGTAACTACTTCTTTTAATTACTATTTAGTTAAAGGGATGCTTAACGCAAAACCCCAACTAATTACAATAAATCTGAGATGAGAAGAGAAAGAGGAAGAGAAGTCAGGAGGAGAAGACAAGTGTTCATGATTAGGAAGGGCCCACTGACTTGAGGATCCACTATCTAAACCTTTTTAAAGCCTCTGCTATGTCTCTGCCACGTGGAACTGATGTGTTGGCAGCAGACTGGGTCCAAAATCTGAGACATTTCTCCATCTCTTTGTCAAATTCGACGTGCGTATGGTACTCCTTGCTTGCTTCTTCAATGGCAGACTGGAGAGAGTAGATTTCCTTCATCTTTTCCTTAGTGATGGAGTCCTCTTTGAACAGATTTTCTTTGACAAAAGCTCTGAATTGAGCTTTAATTTCTGCAGGGAGAGAGGTACACCTGAGGTCTCATCATGGAGGTGGCAATGGATATCCTTAAAAGTAGATACCACCAAAGTCTTGAAGGCCTCACCCTTCTACTAGCTATTTCTCAATTCTCCCAAAGCCTCCTCCAGCACCTTGATTTTCCACTCCACACTGTATATACCCATGATTTTGACAAATTATCTTTCACATCATCAAAGACCTTACTTGCCATTAAAATATTTTCATCAGTCTACCCCATAAGGTGAAGGTCTACTATGCAGCTGCTCCAGAGTTTGAGCTCTTTATCCATATTTCCAATGGTGGAGGAGAGTTTCTGTTGCAGATTACTTACCTTCTCATTGAGTTTGAAGGCTTCACCAATGAAATTCAACCCTGCAACAAGCATATCATCTACCATGGCCTCCATAGCCCTTCCATAGATGGAGTACCTGTGTATATCCTTGATGCTCTGGACTTCATCTTGGCTGAGGAGCATAGGTGGTGGAAGAGTAGTCAGTGGGGTGGGGTCTAAAACTTTATCTTTGGATAGCAGTGACTTGATGAAACTTGTAAGAACCTGAGCCTACTCTTCTAGCTGCTCTATAGTTTGTTGCCCTTTTTCCACCCTCCCAATGACCCTGGTGACTATTTCTTGAAGATTGTGAATCTCACCTTCAGGGGTGGACTCTCCCATGGAGATCCTCAAAAGTTCTAGATCAGACGCCTGCAGATCCTGCTCTGGCTTGTCAACCTTGGGCTTGGCTATCTCTAGGAATTGCTGACCTTGGGCATCAGATACTATTCTTGAAGTGGTCCTGGCTTTCTTGGTAGGAGCAGAAGGAGTAGTGCCCAATAAGGCTGCCACAACATCAAAGTTGGGTCTTGAGATTCAAGAAGAAGACTTCCTCTTCCTACTATCAACAAAAGGTTGCACCCATGTGAAAGAGGAGGAGGAAGAAGAAGGGGGCAAGAGGACCAAGAGAAAGGGAACTCATGGCACTCAAAGTGTGCACTGTTGTTGCCTCTAGTTGAGATATGAGTGGGGCAGCTGAGGCTTCTGGTACAGAGGAGTCAATGGTGCTCGGAAGCTCAGCGCTTTGAATTTCTTTCTCTATATCCATTGGGGCTTCTGAAGTGCCTACAGAGACTGGCACTTCACTCTCTTCACTCTCACTGAGAACAATAATGTTCTCTAGGTCCTGAGGGCAATTCTGAATGCTTTATCAGGGGATCCTCTTCAACAGGCTCCCTCTTGACCTCCTTGACCTTCTTCTGATACACTTGAGTGGATGAGGAAGGGGTGGAGGATGTAGGCCCTTTATTTGATGAGGCAGGAGGAGTCTCAGCAAGGTGCTTCTAAACTGGGTGTTTGTGCCTCCTTCCTTGGTATTGAGGTGTCCTTGGAGGAGGACTCTCCTGAATGCTTTCTAAGCTCACGAACTCTTCTATCAAACCAGATTTTGGTTCTTACTAGGATAGGGGCTAGGATTTCAGCTAGATCATCCTTCTCTTTTTTGAACCAATCCAAATCCTCCAAGGGAGTGTGTTTGATCAAAGTATCATATTCATATGATAATAGGTTAGAGTTGTCATCCTGAAGCCCTTCAAGAATTTGATACAAGTTAAGCTTTTGAATCAGTTGAAGAGAAAACCTGCCATAATGTCTCCTCCTTACCTCAAAGTCATCATCACAATCCGAATAGTCTTCTGTGTCCGCCCTATGATGGTAATTAATTCTGAGATTTTGTTCAATAAATTTCTTCAAGTCAAAACAAGTTCTGGGCCTGAAGAAATGAACAGTTTCAAGAGCTAGGGATCTCTCTATGTTTTGTGCATCCAGAGCCATCTTGCAGGTGTAGTTTCCCAAAGATATGGGGAAGTGCAGACCAGATATTTTCTTATCCCTGCAAGTTCTGTGCAATTTTTCCAATTGCCTACATATCTCGATAAAGGCCATTCTGTCACTACAGATAATAGGGAGCTCGAGAGGGGTGTTTTCATAGCTTAGTAGCTTTGATATAAGAGAATTTTCTGAACTGGATGAAGTATGCACCGTAATTTGCTATCAGGCTCATGGATTCATCAGAGAACCTCCTTGCGGTGTCACTCTCTAGATGTCTTGCAATTTACATAGTGAAAGCATCATTCACCCTCTTGAAGTTGTGATTACTAGTGTCCAAGGTGAATTGAGGGCGAAGCATATATAGGATCACCTTCTAATTATCAATATATGTGAAGCCAAACAATGCGTAGATGCTTTAGGGTATACATCAGATAAGAAGTCATGTAAAACTTCTTGGTTTGTTGTACATTGGACAACTGTTCTACCAAGTTCATACTAATGATTTCTGCCCAGTTGATGTTCTAAGTACCCTCACACACCATGTTGATAAGTGGGCACATCCAGAAATGGAACTCGTTGGTAGAGGGTAAGCCCATGACTGAGCTAACAAGATTATGAAATCTGACAGCTCCTCATTGAAATCGGAACAAAATAGAGCTTTGGATAGATGGGACGCCCCCTTTTTAGGGTTTTTTAGCCACGACTTTGCCACCCTTGCCTTGTATTTTCATTATCCTGGTCAAAGAGTGCATGTGCCTGGTTCTGAGAAATGACTATAGAATTATCCATTTCAGGAATCCTTAGGGTAGTGCCAATGGCGATACGTCAAGCTTGGCGATGAGCTCCCCATACACATTTGTTAGTTCGCTCGAGTCAAGATTGACCGAGCGCCACAGCAAGTACTATGTCTACACATTGCACTAAGATCAGGAAACCAACGGAAAATGTCAAGCCACTATCATTAATCATTTGTGCCATCGGAGAGGGGTTTGGGTCTGTCAACCTAGTCCAGGTGACGAACTTCACTAACCTTGATATCGGGAACGACAGACTCGAGTGGTGAAACCTACTCTTGACCTTGGAATTTAATCTTCATGTTGACAATAATTTAAAAAAACAAAGTTATAGCTTGAATTCTTGATGGAATTGTAGGGGGAATGGGTACGTGCACAGAGATTTCAATCGCAAGGGTATGAGAAATTGGTAATGGGAAAGAAGTGTGCAAAAATACGTAGGGGCATCTATTAAATAGTCGTTTAGGAGAGAAAAGGTCATAAATTTGTATTAAATTCATAACAACTAACTCAAAAAGTAGGCATCGGGAAGAGTGGGAAAAATTAGCCCAAATGGCCTTTGGTTCATTTGGGACACGCGGGATGCAAAAGTGTGATTCGGCCGATGTGGGTAATGCGGGGAAAGAATGCACAAATGCTTTTAGGAGATGAGGAACCAAAGTACGCGAAGTGCGCAATGCGGCCAATGTGGGTGATAGGTGAACAAGGAGCCCGACAAAACTTGGGAAAGTTGGAGCGAAAGTTCGATGGGCATGCAAGAAAATAGGTTTCGGATAAAGTGGCCGATCGACGAACAGGAGCCCAAATGAACATGGGACACATGGGACAAAAATATCCGACAGACCCGCAAATCACACAAATGACTCAAAAAACGTAGATTTTTCCAACTTCTTGACTTTTCCCTTTACCAGAACAACTAGAAAAAGGTGTTAACTCAAAATTTTAAATTTTAACTTTTCAAAAGAGGGGAAATTTTGAGAGGAAAACACACCCCCATATACATACTACCAATAACCTCCTGTTTCATTCATTATTCATTCCGGTATGTACCCCTATTTCATTGCCTTCTTCTCCACCACTCTACATGGTAGCCCCATACACTAGAGTGTCACCCTCGTTATATACCTTAAACCAACCTCCTCACACTACAGAGGCATCTAATCATCACAAGCCACCAATGACCTAACTAAATTGATGTTGGACAAGATGCGGACATTAGAGGCATTGGTTTCCGGCTCCCGCAACACTCTCACCTATGATGAGATTTTCAACGAGCCTATTCACCCCTCCATTCCTATCCATTCATACCATGTGCATTGGGAAATACCTAAATTCAATTGTTTCAATAGTAAAGAAGACCCATAGAAAAATTTGTAGTCATTCAAACATGGGTGTTATCTCGATCACTCATGATGATGCTTTGCTTTTGAGGAACCTTTCCCATGTACCTCACTGCACCTGCATTAGATCGGTATAGTGGGTTACCTAAACACTCTATATTCTCATTCAATCAGTAGCTCAAGCCTTCTTGGATCATTTCTCTATCAATATCATCAAGAAGGTTACCATGAACGATCTATATTCCACACGCGCATCAAGATGAATCTATCATAGATTTTGTCACTTCTTTGGTGTAGCCTAATCAATCAACTTACCTTCCAACTACCACAAAATGAACTCATCAATCTCTTCACATGAGCTTGTGCTAGACATATCTCCCTGACCTTGCAAGTCCAAACCTTCCAAACATTTGATGAGGCATTCACTATGACATGAAAGTTAGAGATTCGGGCCATCAAAGAGAAGAAAATCCAATTACGCAATAAGAATTCGGCATTCAAGTCGAATGATACCTCTTCTTCTTCTAAACCACAAACTAATTATTCAAATGCTAAGGGCACCGCTAACGAATTGGTACTCAAGGCCAGCCCACTCATCTATCAAATCAAGCTACACCCGCATCCAATCTCTCACTTGTCTAGGATTTTCAATTCGAGATAAGGGTAGAGAAAATATACCCCAATTGGGGAACCTTAATCTTATGTCTTAGAAAATCTTATCAAAGCTAGAGCCATCACCCTTCCACAAATAAAACCACACACAGCTTTTACCTTCCTCTCCCCATGCCCGCATGGTATAAAGAACATGATTTCTGTAACTATCATCGAGTAAAGGGTCATAGTGACGGAAACTACATCACTTTCAAGAATATTGTCCAAGAAATTCTCAAGAAAGGTGAGTTAACTGTGGATAATCCCAATGCCACCCCCAACCAAAATCTACAAATCTTTAAAAACCGTTTCCCAACCATGCCCATTCATCCAATCAAACCGATGAGACATCAACACATGATACCCATACTCACGAGGTTCACACTATCTTTAATGAGGTACCTATCGCCTCCCAATTACCTCACATCCCTTCCATAGAGGAGATCCTATCCCGAAATCCTCCTTCCGCATTGGAACCAACCTCCCCTGTTCCTTCACCCATAGTGGAACACCTTTCATCTCCTTCATCACCAATAGAGGGGTCTTCCACTAACATTAAGACCATCTCACCCCTAGCTTCACCACTTAGAGAACCTTTACCCATAGTACCTCCTCCACCCAAAGAGGAGAACCTATTGCCTCCACCCATAGAGGAGCACCCATCTATTCCTCCACTTATAGAGGAGCTCCAATCATCTCCTCCACCTATCATAGACCCAATTGAGATACCTTAGCCTCTCGGTGAGCATTCTCCATCTGCTACCCAAAATCCAACATACCTACTTTGAACTCTCTTACCCATGGAATCTGAATTTAGCCAATTCCCCATCTCTAAGATGCATTTTATGGGAATTCCCATTAGGTCCTAACCAACTCCATCCACAGACGTGCCATTCTCACATTTGGCTGATCACTTAGGTTATGTGGATAGGGCTTTACTATGGGGGTGCCTCTTACTTCCCATCTCAACACAGATGTAGAGATCCCTCACTGATACCTCCACTATCTACCCAAACACATCTCAACCGATCGAACCAAATGCAACCACCACTATCACAACCCCTTCCATGATACCCGTTAACACTCACACCACACCCTTAGCCATAACCCGACCTACCTCTAAACTCAAACCCATACCTATAAAATTTGCCTCAACTAAACCTATTACCACTTTAGGGGTCACCCCGACTACCATCCTTACTCATCCACCTATTAAACTGGATTTAGCTACATCCTCCAACATCAAAACCACACCTATTGTAACACCCAAACTAAAGAAACAAACTCATTGACCTCATACCCCGACTGCACCAATCACACTTGCACTTGTCCCATCTATCATATCACCTCAATCGCCCAACATGGTCAAGCAACCTTCACCCATCCATAAACTAATAACACAATAACCGATCCCTTCCTCACAAACCTCTAACCTACCTGTGCACATAACACAACTTACATCCGCACTTACAATCTTTTTACCACCAATACCTCCAATACCTTCACCTATTGCTTCACTACCCACTATACTTCAGTAATTGTCCCTCACACCCCAAGTACGACCCACATCATCTACCTTCACACCCCCATTATCCCGTTGGTAACTCACCCTCTTCCTCCATCTACTTTTCCTTCTAGACATCGTACACCCACATCACTTTTTCCCAAGAAGGTGCAACCCAAACAAAACCCCACTACCCCACAAAAAGTAGTTAAAACAACCCTAGACCCTCTTACCGCTTCATCTAGTTTACCCCTACCCAAACAAACAAGACCGATACCTAAAACCACACTGTGCCTAAAACCGTAACTCAACCCGCCTACTCTTCTAAAAATAGTTCCTCAAAAATCAACCACACCTACACCCAAACCCATGTTCACTTCCCATCATGCGACCCACTAATAGGGTCTTATGCAAAAATTATAACCAACCTCTTTGAGACTTATGTCATCACATTACCACCACTCGTGCCTTATGACCCCTCAAACCCAAGCCAAAAGGGTTTGATGTTACTAAAATTTGCGTATACCATCATGTACCAAGGCATGATATGGATAACTCGCAAGGCCTTGAAAACTGTCATATCCAATTGTGTCCATCGTAAACCAACTTTGATGATGATGACCTTCTCGATGAGGATCCTACTTCACTAACACCCATTCCCACACCGCCCCCTCAACAACCACAACCTCCACCCTCACCACTCCTAGAGCCACCCTCAAGTTTTGAAATTAACATGGTTCGCATCAAAGAAATTGCCACACCACCACCAAAATTTCGTTGCACCCAATTGACCTCATAGGGCTTTTCTCCTCCGGTAGTTTTTTTTCCCTTCATGTCATTATACCACTCATCCTACACATTCTCCATTTACCAACTCCCCTCAAATAAACATGATACATGTCACTACACGTGCACAAAAGGGCAAAGACAAGGCAACTGACCCACCAACCAATCCTATACCCAACATACCATCTGCACCCATACCTAAAATCACTATCCGCGACCCCACATACCCCATTTCTAATGGCGTCACACATTGCACCATGCTCAAACAACTACACCAATCTCCCCTCAAAATGTCCTTATATGACCTCATCCAAACCTCAGAATCCCATCATTAAGCCCTCATGGAGGTTCTTCAATCCATTGAGGTTTTACCCAATTATCCTACACCCGTAGCCTCCATTATCACACCCCTTCATGTAGCCTCTCTTACAAAATTACCACCTTCATCCTCACGTCACCTTGTTTACCAAGTGGCCTCCCTAGCTTCTTAGAGGAGGAGATCATGCCACACCAAAACGATGACTGGACCCAGCCCTCTTCATCTCCGTCCACATTGATGACATACGGGTATGCCACTGTGATGATTGATGGAGGCGTTAGCATTAACATAATTTCATTCCATGCATTTCAAATGCACATACCTGAAAATTACATGCATAAACATTTGGTCATGTTGTATTCATTCAACATCGCTATCACCTCCACACTAGGCACTATCATCCTTCATGTTTGTGTAGGCACCCACACTATTCCGCACTTATTTTATGTTTTGAGGGGAATTCCAATATAACTTGTTGCTTGGTAGACCCCGGATCTGTCATGGGTTGCATTCCTTGCACTTTGAATTCTTTGTGTAAAGTTTGAACAAGAAGGACACACTTATACCATTCCAGCTAATCCATCACCTTTCTAAACATGCAACATGCTTTATCGACCCAATGATGTGCTCATACCTGCAAAGTCATATACCTCCACAACCAATACCACTTCACCTACGCCTCCACCTACTAAGTACAACCACCGCTTCTACCGCACATACCTCCTCCATTCCTATTGCTGCTATAACCTCCACGGCTGACCCATTAGCTTCCCAATGCATAAATCCACCTCCACATCGACATCCAACACATCATCTATTCTAGCTACCTACATACCAACCACCGATCCCTTGGAAGGTGTTTTTCAACACCTCACTCCGATGGAGTACCGCCTATATAGTGTTAACATATTCCTTACTCCGCACAAGCATGGAAACCTTCACCCACACCCTCACTATGATCACCGTATAGAGAATGCCTCCTTTAATTTTTTTCATCCCTCCTAACATTTTTTTTTCCATAAACACCATTTCCTTAGGGCCTTTGACTTATCAACGCGAAGGCAAGGCTCCTTCCACTCTTCCATTCATGTATCCCGAGATGATCGATGACGAAAAACCTAAAATTAACGCCATTCAATGTCGATGATAAATCCATACTCACCTACCTTGGTGTAGAAGACTCATATATTCATCGACATTACCCTCTGAGATGAAAACCATGTTGAATGAATCAACTATCAAGATCAACATTCATACTTAGGACGAACCACACATCTTAAAGATCGGACAATATTTAGATGATGCTTTGAAGCCATCACTTCTTTTCTCTAAGACCATAACCACACTTTCACTTGGTCTTACATAGACATGCCTAGTATTGACCCCACCATAGTGGTCCATAATATCATAACCATTCCCAATGCCAAACCTATCAAACAAAAGCCGAGCAAAATGCACCCTCACATTGCTCTTCTTGTCATAGAAGAAATTCAATGCCTTCTTTCCATTTTCTTCATCTTACCCATTGATTATCCTCATTGCATTTCTAACATTGTCCCTATTACTAAAGCAACAGGGGACTCCTCATTTGCATAGACTTCTCGTGACCTCAACCTAGCCTTCTTAAAAGATGACTTTCCCTTGCCGGTATTGATCAATTGGTCAACCTCACCATTGGTCATGATATGTTCTCACTCATGGATGGATTCTTGGGTTATAACCAAATTTTACCCCGCCTCTAAGATCAGCACAAGACCACATTCATTACTCCTTGGGAACCTTTTGCTATCAAGTCATGCCTTTTGGCATTAAAAATGTTAGTGCCACATATCAGCGTGCTATGACTTACATCTTCCATGATATCATGCATCACATATTAGAAGATTACATGGATGATCTCTTGGACAAATCTAAATGTCACTTCGAGCACCTCACTGTCCTCAAAACCATATTTGACTGCCTCATTAAATATTGTGTCAAGCTATCTCCGACTAACTGGATGATGCGCCTATTTTTGGGGATCAATCCTCTAATTTTGACTTTCTCGATGAGTCGATTACTACCCTTTCCCTGAATGAACCCCTTACCAAATGACACTATTCTTCAAAGGTTCTAAGTGTCAGTGTGGGGAAGGGATGGTATTATCCTCATTCCTCTAGATGGATAACCCATGAATTTGTATTTCAAACTAGACTTTGAATGCACCAACAATATTGCCGAGTACAAAGCGCTCATACTAGGTCTTTAAGCCGCATATGCCCTAGATGTCAAATCAATCCACATCTTTGGTGATTAATAATTGGTCGTAAACCAAGTAAATGGTATGTACCAATTTCATAACAAGATACTTTAAAAGTATAAACATCATGTAGGCATACTTTTGACCACCTTTGATCACTACACCCTTCAATCCATCCCACGTTCAACCAACAAATTTACGGATACCATGGCCTCGCTTAGCTTCCCAAATACCCACTTCCCCTTTTGATTCCATAATCTTTATCACCGTACAACACCTCCATTCACCTTCTTATTTAACTCATGATGTTTACTTGATTAGAACCAACACCCTTGACCCGAGTGACCTTTGGTATAAACAAGATTCGAATACCTTTCTCTTTCCATCTTACCTCCCGATCTCACCCGTAATGAGAAACATGCCTTCCTTAAAAAGGTCTCTCATTATGTCATTCCTGGGACTCTCTATAAATGTGGCTTTGATGGTATTCTTTACGATGCCTCACAAGTTCCAAAATTCCTTATACCATTAAGGAGGTTCATGATGGCATATGTGGAGGTCACTTTAGTGGCCTTGCTATGGCTAAGTGTATTCTTCACCTAGGCTATTATCACCAACCCTTAATCGTGATTGTTGTGACTATGTCAAATGTCAAAAAAATTCCAATATTCATCATACACCCACTCATGCCTTATAGGTGGCTCGTGACCATTAGCCCTTCTTTTAATGGGGTTTGGATCTTATTGAAGAAATCAATCCTCATTCTTCCCAATGACATCAATGGATCATAACTCATACGAATACTACACAAAATGGGTGGAATCCATACCACTCATCTCCACGAAAGTTGAGAAGATATGTGAGTTCATTAACCATCACATCATTTGTCGCTTTGGTGTTCCTCATTGCCTCATCACTGACAATAGAAAAAAATTCAAAAACAAAACATTGCAGAAACTTTATGATGCCTTCGACATTCAACTTAGTTTCTCATCACCTTATTACCCACAAACAAGTGGCCAAGCTGAATCCACTACAAAAACCTCAAAGAAAATTCTCATAAAAGTTGTTGACGATACTAGGAAGGATTGGCATACGCACATTCCTTTTGCCATATGGGCATACCAAACTAGTATTCACACTTCCGTTGTGGCCACACCCTTTTCATTGGTCTACGGTACAGAGGCTATTCTACCTCTCGAAGTCCAGATCCCATCACTCTGCATTTCTCTCCATGACATGCTTACTGATGATGACTTTCATTAGGACTACTTAGCACAACCAGAATTATTAGATGAACGCGTCTTAATGCTATAGCTCACCTTCAAGTCTATCAATAACATAACAAACGTGCTTATGAAAAACATGTTCATGAATGAACCTTCCAAGTCAAGCTGACCTTTTCTTGAAAGAAAATCAACACATAACCAAAGAAGAAAAAAATTAAATGGGAAATTTTTTCTCCTAATCGCTTAGACCATACATCATAACTCATACCTATGGATCGGTGCCTATCGCTTTATCCTCACTTGATGGTAAACCCAAACCTGAACCCCTTAACACATTACATCTTCGACCATTCTATTGTTGACTCACTATCCTACCTCACCCTTTGTCTCTTTACAGGATCTTCCCTTGAGTGTCATCCACTTCATACACCTCCCTAATGATTAAACAAGAATCATGTGATTACCCATCACTTAGTATCTTCTCTTGAATATGTGTACCACGACATCGCACATAGCATGATTCTCATGGATACTTTTTATCTACCTTTAGATGAGATCCCATGGTCATTCCACCTTTCCTTTTGAACAAGAGTCCTATCCTCCACCTTGGTCTTGTCCATGATTTCAAAGACCTCACATGGGACCCAACTCCTTGAGTCAAACTTCTAGTAAAGATGACTCCCTCAAAAGGACATCTTCCTCTCGATAAAATTGCTACTATAAATAGATCGCTCCTTAAAGGACAGCTATGTGAAGCTTTTATAAAAACTACATAAACTAAAGCTTCCCGCATCGATCAGCTTCACGAAGACCTCAAGGAGTACCATATTATTTATCCCATATAGACTTCCCACATCGATCAGTCTATCAACACAAAAAACTTTTTAGTCATGGACTTTCCCATTGTGACCTAGGACCCCTTGCCCAAAGGCCTTGTTACTTCAACATATAAAATTAACTACCTTTCACCCACCTTACCATTTCCACTCTCATTTCCTCAATCGCCTCAAGGGACATCTTGGAATTTTGACATTTGGTGATCTTGTGACTACTTTCACTATAGAACCATTAATCATGCAATGCCTTTTGGGTCTTGTGTTCATCACCCCCTCCAAGGTATGATCTACTCGGTATGATCCTACCCAATTAGGTGGCTTTATTTCCCCCCTCTTATTTTTTAACCATCTTTGTTTACGTTTTGATTACCTTATACAGGACTTGGTACTCAATGCTTACCTTTGTGGTAGTCCTCCCCTTTCACCATAATCACCTTCACCTACATCATTTTACCTATAATCTACCCACACCTATTACACCTAAACCCACAACATGCCCAAAACCTACCAACTCATTCTCATATTCTTCCCTAGCTCATGGGAGAACTACATTAGCATGAGGTCCCTTTTCTGGGACTATGTAGGTAGCACTATGATGACATGGGGCCCTTGGAGGTTAGCTCGGCCATTTTCTACCCTAAAAAAATTCATCAACCATGCCTAACTCACCATTTACATCACATTTCACTTAGTTCCCCTTTTCTAACAAAATTGGAAATTAAGCCACATACATAACAAGTTGCTTACCACAACATACATTTATTACACCTACCATCTCTCTATCATCACTATGCATATATTATAGAACATTTCACATATAACCCATATTATTAGTCATTTCGAAATAATGAATCATAACTAAACCTACTTTCAACTCAACCATACCTATAACTCGACACGATCCATGCCTATAACTCCGACTCAATCATGCCTATAACTCGACATGATCCATGCCTATAGCTTGACTCAACCATGCCTATAAAATGACTGATCCATGCCTATAACCTCACTCAACCATGCCTATAACCTCACTCAACCATGCCTATAACCTAACTCAACCATGCTTAACCAACCCGATCGATCCATGCCTAACCATAACTTGACTCAACCATGCCTAACCAACATGACTGATCTAGGCCTAACCATAACCTAACTCAATCCATGCCTATAACCCGACTCAACCCATGCCTATGACCCGAATCAATCCATGCCTAAACCAACCTAACTCCATCATACCTAACTCACCTAATTTCCATTCATATCAAAGTAACAAATCCATGTCTCATCTAACACAAGCCATACATCTAGTATCTCAAAAACATATTAAAACATCACAAAATACCATGAATCTCATCATATCAATCAATAAATGTGTATCTCAAAATACATGCCTATCTCATCATGACCATCATCTCGAAAATGTCAAATGATGCAGACGATATACAATACCAAATACCATCGGCATGCAAATGTGGTCTCATATATACAGAAAGAATGAATGAATCAATATAAAAATCTTCAAATGATGCAGGCTGGTATATGCTCACAATATACAAAAATCACTCGTACATCCTCACTATCTTTGGCATGTAGGCTAGCATATATATCAAAAAAATAACTAGTATACAATCAGGTGACCACATCTCAGGCATCTCGCCAGATGTCCTCCATCTCTGTGTCACCTGCACCCTCGGCCTCCTGTGGCCCTGCTGGCACATCACCTAGCTCTAGTGACCAGAGTGGTGGCCTCTCCCCGATTAGGCCTCGAGCTTGCTGATCTCCCGTGTACTCTCCACACTATGTTTACGGGATGTCATCCTATCACCTTTGGGCGCCTTGTGCCTGTACTCTCCATAAGAGAGGAATTTTATCCTGAGCTCCATGAGCTGGTCCTGATAATATCTCACCTCACCTAGGGCATCCAAAGAACCTTGATACGAACATGATTTGTGGTGGTCCCATAGGTCTTACCCCTATACCTACCCTATGACCACACCGGGACCGGATCCTTGTGCTTGTGGTGGTGCTGTTGTCCCCGTGTGCTCGTGGTGGTGCCCCTTATTCATGTGCCTATATCTAGGCCTGTAAGGCCCCAATCTATGTCTAGGCTATGACCAACTGGCCCTCTAAACTTGCCACTGAGCCGGTAAAGGCCGGTCATTACTACGCCATCTCTATCTCCATCTCCTCCACCCTCTGCCTCTACCATCTGGGCTTGCAGACTAGCCACTTGTACTTATAGCTTTGCTACCTCTACCTCTGACCCCTCTAGCTGTGTCTGTAGTATACCTATTTGTGTGATCAGCGTCGCTACCTACCCATGTAGAGTGTCTCTCTACACTGTAATGGTAGCTAAGTTAGGCTACCTCGGTGTAGGTGGTATGGCTCGTGAATCGAGCCACCCATCACTTCCAATACCTATCTCGTGCATCTAGCATCATCGGTCTAGTGATCCACTGGCTCCTCCTCCTCCCCTAGGCACTATAGGTTATGGTAGAGGTAGAGGCCTCTCCACGTCATCTCTCTCGATCTTGGGGAAGGATAGAGGAATATCTTGTATAAGCCTAAACTACTTTGTTGGACCCTTTCTACTAGGATCATCTCATCCTCCCCGACACAATGACCCTGTATCCACCTCTCTAGTTGGATCTCAGCTAGCTCCTCATGCATATGCCTATATGAGGAAAATCCCACATATGGCCTCTAGATAATGTCCACTCTAGACAACCCCTCTAACAACTACCGAAAATGGGCCACATCATATGTCGGCCTATCCGACCTCCATTCTCTTGCAACCAACACCCATCTCCTATATCCCAACCACACACATCTAGTGGGAAATGCATCTACTCAGGGCATCCCTATAGGTTGAATACATACTATGTGCTTTTAGGCCTAGCAGTGCAGTATAAATGTACAACACAAGCTAAACCTGCACAACCGCCCATATGCCCATAGCTCTCTATATAGCTACACCAAGAATGTTGGTGCCTAGGAAAAGCGTGTCTCATGCACCATCATATCGTGGAGCACCCCCATTAGTGATCGGAAAAGTTTCCACCTTTTGCATCCGGCGGTGCATAAAGCAACACATTGCCTCCATCAATAAAACCACTAGCCTCATTTCATCTGGACGGGCTAGGTACATCTCGCCACATCTCAACCTAGTGCTATAGAATCTCAGCTCCACCACCCCCTCACCAAAAACTATCCCGATCAGCTCCTCTGAGGCCTTGGAGGAGATAAAGTAAACCTATGCCCCCAATATGGGTAACCTCAAAATCTTAAACACGTCCTGTAGGGTGATAGTCATCTCACCCGTTAGAAGGTGGAACGTGTTGGTTGCGGAGTCCCATCTATTGATAAGCATGACCATCAAGTTGGGCTACCGAACAACATGTCGTTAGCGCTGAATCCCACTCAAGCCCACTGCCTCCACATGCTACAGCTCCAAAGGGGTCGCTAAGCTACACAATGTCACCAGTAGAGGCGGAACCCTATCTCGCATGTGTAACTGCGATCTCCCCTGCATCCAATCCAAGCACAACATTAATCTACCTTTACCATGACCATATTCATCACTTATCATTACCCACCACCCTATTTTTACCCTACCCATCTCAACCACCTAACCTACATCATTTTTTTCCCCTTGTGCCCAAAATCCCAACCGGTGCCAGCTCATCCTAACCTATTCCGATCACCCTTAAACCGGCGTTGGTCACTGTTTGGTGGCCACCGATCTTGATTCATCTTTACCGACCATGGTTACCACTTAACTGACATCGGTCACCTATTTTGTGACCGATCCCGGCTCTTACCAACCGACGCCAGCCAAGCTTGACCGACACTTGGTCATTATCGCTGAAAAATTTACGACTTCCCAAACCCCCATTTAAAAAAAAATAAAAAAACCTCCCACCTGTCCCTTTTACCCCACCTACAATGACCTACACTACCCCAAAACCCCTACCCACCCCACCTATACAATTTACTACCCTCCCCCTCTTTTTTTCCCATTTTTCCCCCCATACCCACATTTCACTTTTTCCCACCCACAAACTACAAAACCCTACAACTAACCACTACCAAATCTTCTAATCTATTTAATCAACCATGTAGAGTTCGAACTTACCTCATCATGCTGCCACCATCTCGGTGGCACATCCGGCAGTTGATGTGTTGGTGGTCCGCCTAATCCCTCTCTAGCCTCTGCCATCACTAAATAACTACCCACAACCTCCCACCAATCAACTATCTTGCCCTGATCTCGTGGACCCACTACTCACCAACCCAACCCTCATCAAATTTGACTACCAGCTCACTGTCCCATTTCCTCTAAACACTTTTATCTTTTTTTTATCTTTTTTTGTTTCTTCACTTCGCAAATAACCAAATGAATAATACAAACGTGGATTTTTTGTTTTTATAACAAACTCGACCTAACCGACGTCAGTTCCCCTTGACCGACATTAGTCTCATGCCCTACCTCACTGTCATCAATTTTCCTATACCGACGTCGGTTATCCATGACCGCCATCGGTCACCTAACCTACACATTGCCCCTACTTTGCCATTTTACCCCACCCTTTACCTTGCCCCTTTACCCCATCCAACCTTTACCCAACCCATTACCTTACCTTTCCTGACCTCATCATTTACTACCTCCATTTGTCCTCCTTTGGGGACTCATTATTTTACCCCTACCTTGGCCTTACTCGTGCCATGACCTAGATATTTGGACCTGGACCATCGCTAGTGACCTTTGACCTCATGTGTTCACTATACCCTATGGCACTATTACTTGTGTTAATTGACCAAATGACCTTACCTAGCCTATTACCATGACCGTTTATCCTGACCCTACCTTTGGTGTACCGGAACATACCTAAATGTTCCCGCACCTAACCTATATTGTGTTTCCCGACCATATCCTATACCTTGATACTGGATTCACTTCAACCTTGTTTGGATAAACCTATCGACCTTAGACAATGTATGAGTTTTCCGCTTGTCAACTCCGTAGCGTCAACAGCTTTTATATGTGTGCGTGCATTTGATCATTACTACCTATGACCCTAACCCATTACCTAGATTTCCCGAGTAGACCTTTCACCCTTTTCCCTATCCAACTTTACTTTTCCTCACACTTACCTTTTATCAAACCACTCACCGCTTCACCTATTGCCTAGTTAGTTCTGGTTTGAGGGGGATCATCTTAACCTACACATGGGGCAACCACATCTTATTTTTGTTAGCACTGCCATTAAATACAAGCTACACAACAAAAAGGGGCAAAATGTAGACACTAGAATTATGTCACACTCCCCTTTATCCCTCAACATATAAGCACTCTTTATTACATTTACCTAGCCCTGACCCCCTTCACCCCACTAATATTAATTTAATTAATTAAATTAAATTAATGCATTATCCTCACTATATTTATTATTTAAATATCTTATTTAAATAAAATCCCCACATATAGTTCACATAGACACCTCACCAAGCCAACTCAACCTAAGACCTATTCTTAGCAAGTTCCCATAACTAACTAAGACTTACCCAAACCATAAAAATCAATGCCTACATTCCCTCTAACAACATTACCGCATGCTCACAAGGAATGTAGGAGGATCTCCCTAGTTTAGTAAACCTAGAAAATCTGACCTTGACTAACATCGATTACCCCTAACCATCGCCGGTTAAGCCGGACCACCGTCAATTACCCCTTTTAACCCCTAAACCACCTTATTCTCAAGGTTGGAAAACATTGGGAGAAGGTTGAAAACCAAGAACACATCTTAGAGAGATAACGCATCTTCGAGAGAAAAATTCCAGTGAAAACTCGCATCCAAGGAAGGAGATTGAGCATCTTCTCCTGCATAGCCATCCCAACCATGATTTGATCTATCCAAGCAAAGAGGAGTGTACATGCAGCCCATGCAGAAGATTTTCTCTAGTTGGTGATCACTTACAACCTTCAAACCCATCATCAACACCTCCATCCCTCACACACAGACATTCAGGAATGGAATCCAAGTAAGTACAACATCATACTTCCCTGGTTATTTCATTTCATCATCATTTTATCATCCATTGTTTTACCTTGCCCCCTATTGACCTTCTCCACATTTTCACCTCCATATACCCATTAAAATATCACAAAATCCTACTCCAGTCACCCAATACCTCGTCCCAACCAACCCAAGTCCTTTGTGTAATCACAAAGGAGACCCCAACTTGTTCTGTGACATTTCCAGATCTAACAAGAATTCAAAGCACTTTGGTTACACATAGCTGCGCTTGGTCATCTATGACCGACACTAGTCTCTGTGTTTTCCCACACAACCTAGAACAGAGACCTACCCACCTAATTTCACCTCACCCTCATTCACTTGTGATCTACCCGAGACTTTTATCATACTGTAGAGACCCGAACCGCTTATTTGACCTTTAGATTCTATTTTAGCTTAGCCTATTAGATTAGATCTATTTCTTATTGTGTTTTAAGTGAGATACCTAAATCATTTTAAAATAACAATAGGATTTACTTTGGTTACAAGATTAAATTGTTTAAAACAGTGGACTGACCCATATAGGAGTACCATACTTCTCGGATCTAGCATACGCTAGGCGTTCACTACCCATATTGTTTAATTCCTTCTCGTGGTCTTATTTTCATTATAGGTAGTTCCTCCTATCCAAAAGGAAGCTCTCATGATCAGCTATGGATTCCAAAGTCATACGCGCACAACAACCCATCAACCAACATTTGAACATGTATTCCTCCTATGCTCATACCTTATCTCTGTTCATCAAACCTTCGGAGAAATGATCTAAGAAAAGGTGAAACATCTCGTAGATGACATAGAAAGTAGTAGAAATAATTATGGGGTCGGGAGGTAAATCTCGTGAAGTTATAGATTTTAAAATCAAACACAGAAATCGATGATGTTCGTGTTGACCGGTGATGTTGAGGGAAAACCAACGATGGTTGATGAAACCAATACCGGTCACTTTGGAAGAAAACCAATATCAAAGAATGAAATGGGAATGTTTAATGTGTACTTGGGAAAACTGTGTATGATAGTAGGTATCAAAGGGGATAAATATGATGATTCCTAAGGGATTGAAAAAAATAGAAAGAGTGATGAAGACTATTCTAGGTAAAATAACTAGAAATCTAGAAGTGACACCGGTTAGGGTTTAATTGACGACGTTAGATGCGAACTAGCGGCGGTCATTGGACCGACATTGGTGACGGTGAAATTACAAAGAAATGAAGAAATTGGGTTTTGTGAATTAAATTAAGTGAAGAATCGACTCGAAACCGAGAATGAGGAAATGGGGCCCCGACACACTCGATTACAAGTCAAAATACTCCAACTACAATGGTGGAGTGTGCAAGAAAGAACAAAATGGAGAGTCATAGTATCACACCTCAAAACACAAGTCAAGAAGAACAATAAGAAAAAGAATGACCCTAATAGTGATTTTCTTATGTTTGTTTAGCTTATTCTATTTAGGACCGATCGTGTGTGTATTTAGAACATAAATTTTTGGTTACGAAGGCATCCTATGAAGAAGGATATCTAAAAGGAGAGGTTTTAGGTATATTAGGGTGGGGGCGGGCCATCCTTTGAGATGATGACTTGACAGAGGAAATGAGCTAGGGAGTACTTGCTAATCGTATTGTGTCATCACCGGCGGATGTTCCCGTAAGATGTTATTTAAGAAAGATGTATATATTTTGATTTTGTGCAAGTTTGGTAAGACACAAAGAAAGAGAAATGTGATTTCTACGATTATTTGTGTCAACCATCAGCTGGGCATGACTTCCAGCATATAGGTTGCCCTCATTTTAATGTGATCTAAATACAACAAATCAAAATGTAATGCAATCAATTTTAATCCCAAATCGAAAGATTATGTTTGATGACACAAATGGTGAATAGGAGAGGGTATGCTCTTTCACTAAATAAAAAAGCAAAAAGAATGGTTATTTTTAAATGCACCAAAATAAAGTGTATCTTTTAGAGTAATTAGAAAGAAGAGAAGATTACCAAGGAAGAAGATTAATGTGTAATATTTTTGAAGGGAAAAACACACAAATTTTTCCTAGGAATAAAGAAAATTCAATAAGAACCCATGATGAGTTCCACCTAAGGCGTGCCAAAATGTTTCACCATTTTATTTACATTTTAAATAACGAAATTGATAAGGGTAATGGCCAAGGAGGAATACCCATTAAATGTTGGCGATTTATGGTTGTTGCACGTGTTCGACTTTTTGATCCACAACCGAATGTGAGAACTTCCTTTTGGCTAGAAGGAACTATTTGTAATAGAAAACAAGACCAAAAAGGATAGTTAAATGATATATGATAGTGGACTACCCGCATGTGCTAGATCCAGAAGTGTGATACTCCTTAGATGGTTGTCAATCTAATGTTTAAAAAAATTAATGCGAGAAATAAAAAAATTCCTAATGTAGTTGATAAGATTTAGGTATCGCATTCAGGTACAATAAGCAAATATAATATAACGAGGCTAGGTTATAGTCATATCTAAATAATAATTAGATGTCGGGTTGTTGGAACTAGTCGGGGGTCAATTTTTGGGTTGTTAAGGTCAACTTGTGAGATGATTTTTGGGTCTGTTCTTGGTCAAGGTATAAAACACAGAGAGTGATGCCGGTTGGCTATAACTCGATGATGGTTAAGGGAGACCGATGACGGTCTTAGATAGCTAACGTTAGTAAGGTCGGGTTACAAGAACTTGATAATATCTAGTTGTGGGGATTGATTTGGGGCTAAACAGAGATGGAAGGATAGGGGAAGGTAGATAAAATCCTCAAGTATGCTCGGAGGCGGGTAACAAGTGAGAATGGTGATTTGGGAGTAAGGGTAGAGGAATGGTTAACTCTACAAGCAGATAAGACATGCAAGGTATGAAATGATGATAGAAATGAAAAAGACTATTATACTAAAATGGACTAGGCTGGTAGAAGGTATACTTACTGTTTGATGTAGGCTTGATGGTTGAGTGGTGATGGCAAGTTGATCAGAAGGATGGTGTTTGGTGCCACATTAATGTTTCTGGAATGCTCCTGTGAGTGCAAATACTTCTGGATCTATCCTAGTGATGGCTCTAGATGTCTGGATATGTGAAAGGATGTTGGTTTTGCTTGCATGCAACTTTGATCTCCTTCATGTGCTCTTAGAATGTGTCAACCAAAAACAAGGTTACTTAGGTGAATAAATGTTAAGCGATGATGGTTCCAGGTTGACCGATGTCGATTTATGGGTGACCGCCATCGATTAAGGTGGGATTCCTAGGTTTACTAAAATGGGTAGATATTTCTTATTTCTTTTGGCCTAGTTTTTTTATTCTCACGGATTAGAATGGAAACTTCCCTTCTAATGAGCAAGAATGTGGTTAGAGAGATTTTCGGGATTGATTTTAGGGTTAGAAAAAATGTTATCTCATTAAGGAAAGTAAGACTTAGTTATTGTTGGTTATGGAAGCATGACAAGAATAGGTCTAGGGTGTGGTGGCAGGATGAGGTGTCTAGGTGAGGTAGTGGGGTAGAAATTAAGGTAATTAGATATTAGATATTGTGAGGATATATATTAATTTAATTGAATTAATGGTGATGTGGGGTGGAAGGGGCCATCGTTAGATGAGTATGCTTGAGCTAGTTATTTGACATGGTTTCTATAGAAATCACTCTTCTCAAAGCAAGGTGATGGGAGAATCAAGTATGAAGGAATTTTAGGATTGAATGGCTCTTTTCATCCTAACAGTGACTGAAGGAAAGAAATAGATTGATTGGGGGTAGATAATCAGTGACAACTTGCATCTACAACTGCTCTAGGTGCTTAATAAAAATAAGTTCTACATGACTTCTTATTTGGTCTATTTTCTTGCCAACTCGAGGTCATTCAAGGACTAGCTTTCATCCGAACATTGTTTCCAAAGTCCCAACATTCAAGAAACTCCCTAGTTGGTAATGGAAGAAATTCACAAACACTTCACCCACATGAATGATGTATTAACAAGGTACGTGGTTAGAAATTTGGAGGATGATTTGGAGGAAAGGATGTTGCCACAAACAACATACTTAATCAAAACATATGGTTCCTATTTCATATAATTCTCAACTTTCTCCTACTTACGAGTTTCCGGCTTTGACTAAGCCACATGAAGGTTTCCCAAGTACCTTTGTGATCAAAGTATGTTATTTGAGCTCTATAGGTAGTTCACGTACATGAAAAACAAACTCAATATCAATAAAGATAAGATGGTCTCTTTCCCCATCTCTTATGGGGTATTTACTTGTAAGAATGCAAATGATACATCTCATCTGGAAGCTTCCTTCACACACTTAACTTTGTATCCCTACATCAGTAGAGCCAAATTCTAAATGTGAGAAGATCTAGATGTCTTCCATATCCTAGAGTTGCACCATGTTCCATAAATTGAGGACTATTAGAAAAACTATGTTGCCAAATTTGAAGTACGAGAGAAGGATCACATGAGGATGAAACTTGATGAGATACAAAAGTTTGATTTATCTTAGTATGAAGATATTTTATAAGATGATGGAATAGAAATGTATGATCTTAAATACAAGAAAATCTAGGCTTCCCCATTGCCACAAATCAATTAGAACATTTGTGAGTCAAGAGACATCAAGGTGCAGACTGAGAAAGTTGTCAGAAGAAAAAGGGATTGGTTCCAAAAAAGAGATACATTTCCATTCAATCACAAGGTACCCCCACAACTCGAAAATGAGCTTCATAGCGTTCATAATCAAAAGTGGTGGAAATTATGTCAAGTTCAAGACACTTGAGCAAGTTCAAAGAAAAAGACACATATTTGGAGACTTCTTCTCATGAAAAGTCACCTAAGAGAGCTAGTATAAAGGAAGACCCATTTGTAAAAATAGAAGTTTTAGAAAAGCACGTATTTCAAGATCTAGTATTTGAGATTTCAAAAGAGGTCTCACATCTTGTTGATACTACTTCTTCTCCCATCAAAGATGTGCCTCCTCCACTCGAGAAGGGAATTGTTCATATGAATTTTGTGGAACCTAAGTCTGATGAAATGTTCCCATGGATGCAAGAGATAATAACACCTGATACACACACTATTCAACAAGTCATAGTCCCTAATTTATCGATAATTGCATCATTGGCCAAGGGAACAAAAAGAAATATTGCACACATGGTCACATGGTTCTACGAGTGGGGAAACAAGTGACTAGTAAATTGAGGTAGCCCGACCTAAGATGATTTATCTAGTGGATGAAATTACATCAAATGATTATGAAATGAGCACAATTCAACTAGGGTTAAATACTCATGAAGGATATTGCATATGTGTTAGTATTCTTCCACTTGCTTAGTGGTGAAGAAAAAGGAATACAAGAAAAGATTGATAAGGTGGAAGAATAGGTGATTTTTTTCCTATGTATAATACTTGGTGGATCTGAGTGCCTCAACAATTCCTTTCAAGGAAGTTGCACCCATTACAAAATTTAATCTAAAATATATCAAAAGGACAAAAGAGCTCATGGTACAAGGACAGGCTAGTGGTGAATGGATCAACATAATTTCTGAAAATGGAAATACAATAATCCAAGAGGTAATAAAAATCTTTGCAAACATGTATGTAATTGCGAACGGGGTAAGGGCGATTAGAGAATATTTGGAGAAAGAAAAGGATCACTGGGACCCTCTGTTTCAATTGGTGAATGAAATGAGTAACACTCATTCTCAGGAGTTGATTAGCAAGAAGGTTTTTACACCCCTTTTGAGGATTTTCATGTGTATGGGAGAAGGCCTTTGAAATCAGATATGAAATGATCAGCTGAGCCATCACATATTTGGATGAAAAAGAGGAACACACACACACAAGTTGCAGGCCAATACCAATCATAAAATCTATAAACTTAGAGTGCCTACGATGGGAGAAAGCACAACAAGTGATGAGTTGATTGGGCCATTTGAACAACATGTTAAAAAGGAAGTAGGAAATCCATTATCCTTCAATAATAATACCCTAGAGTTCCCATTAGGGATTTGTGCCACCATTTCACTCATTGCATAAAACCACCCATCATGGAACTTGAAAAGTGTAAAGATATATACGATTTTTTTGATGAGTGGATAGAGAATCTAATATATGTGCTTATTCCCCATGCTTGAAAGAGTGGAACTTGTAGTGGCTCATTTTAGCAAGGAATTCATAGAAATGGAGATATCCTCAGTAGCATGGGATAAATAATGGTCAAGAAGTGAGATCAATTATGTTGTATTGGCCCATTATTTTACATAATTCCTTCCCCTTCTTATCTCTCTCTCTCTCTCTTTTTTCTTCACCAAAAATTCTCTCTCTCCAATATTCTAATTTCATGTTGGGGTTAGCACTTTTAATATTTCTTTAAGTCAATTAAAAGTGACTTTAGAAACATGATGTAAAATTAAGTTTCCTGGTTTATATAAAAGGGACTTAATATTTGATCTAGGAATGTGAATAGTCTAAAGTCAAAAATAGGGCATATGAAGGATCACTTTGGGAATATGAAGAGTTTTACCTCTTCTATAAATTGTAATGAGATCCTCATTTGAGCTTCATCTTAACTTCTAAAATTCTTAGCTAGCTGTCAATTTGTAACCTCATGAGAGATTAATGCCTGTAAAGGAACAAAGAGACACCTGATATTATTTTGTTTTCTATACCTCACACTTCTTCCATTATTCACTATGCACAACTGTGATATTGCAAGTGAAGAAAGGAATAATTTAATGTTTTCTAAGGCATACCAATTTATAAGTCTTTTTATGTATAGTTTCCTCTAGCTAGTAGGTCAAAAATAATGTTTGTTTCTTGTCAAAAATACATGTGTAAAGTTTTCTAGCTAGTGTGTGTAGGGATCTTAAATTCTACATAAAAATTAGTTCCCCTACCTATTATTCTAACTCCCTTTCCCACTCTCTTAAAAATATCCTATCTAGTAAGTGATTGCTAGCTTTACCACAAGGTCGGTGGAGTGCCCCGTTGGATCCCGGCCACAAGGCAACTAGGAAAAACCCACTTTTTCAATTGCATACAAATAAATAAGTTACACCATTTAAGTAGAGGGAATTAGATTCCTAGAACATTGGTAATATACCCAAAAATGTTTCCACTTGACAAATTTTCTTTCTAATAATTTTATTCTACCTTAATCTTTTAAATTTAACCCCTTTTCAATCCTTGTCATGGGTTGTTACTGGAAGGTCAAACGCCACCAAAGAAAAATATGACTTTTCATAAAACTAAATGTATGGAAAATGTATAGGGTCTCATTTGATCAAATTTTTCCTTTTAATAATCTTTTAAAGATCCTTGGAAATCCAAGAATCCTTAATTGAAAATTCACTAGGATCGAAGGTCTTTATCTGCGCCTTTGTTGGGCCAATATTTGTGAATCTGATCCTCATAATCCCTTCAAGAAGTTTTCACAATGAAATAGAAACTATTATATTTCCAATTCCTATATTTTGAGCTCACAATACATCTGGATATTCCCGAACCATCTAAAACCCGAAAACCTTCTTTTTAGAAAAAAAAATCCATAATCACCAACAAAAATAACCCTTTTTTGGAGAGTATTTTCCTGATGTTCCAAATATTTCATAACATTTACTAGATTACTTTAGTGAATCTTATATCACCTCCTCATAACTTCTAGGTGGTTTATTCTTCAATAGTTAGATTCCGAGGGCATCCACCACAGTGAAAAATCCTAAAAATATACCTTTTTGGGCCTTCAAGAGCAATTCCTTCTAAATGGTTACGAGTGAATACAAAAATCACCTCCCCACACATGAAACACACTTGTAAATAACATTAGAACATTATTAATAGCCATTATTAGGGTAAGAAAGTAACCAAGTTGACCGAAGGACATGTTTAGATTATTTGGGAGAGGGATTTTCAAATGTAGGCTAGGTTGTCATGATATATTTTTAAATTTTTCATACTAAACATTTAGCGTGAAAATAGATGACTATTTATTTGGGACTTATTTTTATTGAACACAATTAGGATAGGACAAACAAGAACTCCAGGATCTTAAGACTCTACATGTACTAGCTCCTTATCCATTAGGCTTATATAGAATCATAATAAAGACATAGAATGAAACTTCTTTTATTGAACATAAACACACACAAAAATAAAAAGGGAAAAAAATCCCACACCGGAAACAAAAACACAACAAGAAAGGGGAAAAATCAGCCTAAAATCATCTATGGTATATGTGGGGGATAACCTTCTTTTGGTGAAGTATTTTTCATTTTTTGAACATGTTACTTGTGTATCAAATTCAGTTGCTCAATGAACCCATTCACATGTTCAACAAAGTATGAACCCTTCCGTAGTTTTTTTGGAAAAGTTTGGTCTATGAGAGAACTCTAGATATCAGATGAATAAAAGGTGATATCTCTCCTCCTAGAGAGGAAAAAATTACCTTTTATGTAGTTAAAGATAAAATTGATTAATTCATTGTCCTCATCAAAAAGAACTCTGTTTAGAATGGCCAATCCGTGTTTCACTCATTTGTGTAGGTTTTATTTCATCTTGTATCTCATGACTACAACAAGGATTATTTCTAATAATGTTATTCTCATCATATTATTCATTAGGTACATCAATGATCATGTGATCTTCACTTATTATGTCCTTTGGGATCATTTTTTCCACATGATGATCCTTGATAATAATTTCATCACCTCCATCAATGCCTTCCATATTATTTAATCCATTTGATTGGCCCAAATGATTTACTTCTATTATATGAATTAACTTACTAGGAAATTCATGATTTTTAATAAAAATATTCATGATTGAGACATGGAGCTTATATATGATATTATCTACATAAGGTTCCAAAAATCATTTCCTTCCTTTGATGCACCGTGAATAAAATATTTCCTAATAGAAGAGACAATGAAAATATCAGGTGCATGTCAAATAATCATTATCTTAAGAGAGATATCATATTTTTAATCTTGATCTACTTCATCATGAAATTTATTTGAATTAATTGAGAAGTCAAAACTGGATTCATACCTATCTTGCATTTTCATGGCTTGCATTAGGAGTTCAAGGAATGAGTCAGAATCTTTTATCTATTTTGAAACTCTTATCATTTCTTTCACATATTCCTCTTTCAAATATTCCAAAGGCTCATAAAAATTATCCACTCTTCATCATGGATATCATCTTTAAGGAGAATATCAAAATATATTTTATCAATACACTGATCACCAAGATAATCTTATTCTTCAAATGGAAATAAGAACACCTCTTCTTCACAAATAAATAAATTGACTACTTTTTTCATTTGGAACCCATCAATAATCAGGTAATCTTCCTTATGGCCTACATCATTTCGAAATTCTTGCATGTTCTCTTGCAATTCAAGATATTTTCACTCTTCATCATTACCAATACCCAAATGGAAAGGAATTCTTATTCCTATATAAATAATAACTTCAACCTAATCTTTAGATGTTATGAAATGGTTTCTATTCCTGTTATGTTGGTATAAGATATTAGCTCTTGGATATTCTAAACTTTATACTGATGTATTTCATCTTTCTTATTGAATGTAAATTCTTCATTTGTACCTTAAGTGGAATGGTTTTAGAATTCCAATCCATTTGAATTTCACCTCCAAATTCACGGAAGAAATTTCTAGTTAGAAACATTCTCGAAAGATGCTAGAATATCAACTACTAGAATAGTCAATCATACTTTCTTATTAGTAAATTCAGTGAGAGCCACATGTGCATCCCTGATCTACCCAACAAGTAGTAATTCCTTTGACTCCATGGATTAACAAAAACATTTTCCAGTGTCAAGTTAAGTATGAGAGGATTGTAAACTTTAACGGGAATTAAATTATTTGAAGCACCTTATTAAATTATAGAGTTATTCAATTGGTATCCTCTTGTGTGCAAGAATTAGCTAGCCATGCAAGTAAAATCAAGACTAACACCTAATAGCCTTAATACAATACTAAACTAAAATCTATGCACCATCATGCTTAGATCTTAATAAAGACTAATCTACCAAAATATTTGCATTAGAACATGAATAAACATCAAACTAATGTGCTAAGTAATTAATCTCTATTTCTATTGAATGTTAATTAGTGGAATGAACCTATTTAGATCCTTAGCAATCAAAAGGGTCAATTGTATGTTTGAATCCCAAGGTTTCAAGAATGGTGTATTGTCAATCCATGGCTACAATACCACTTGAAATATCTCCATATGGCTTCAAACTTGAATGGATGAATGCAAGAAATGAAGATAACTAGATCCTCTAATGGAAAAATTCTTTAAGAAGATAAAATGGCTCTAGTATATGCTCTATGCTCATTTATATGTAAGTAGAATAGTAAGAGGAGGGCTCCTTATATATCCCAATGGATAAATAAATATCTACATCCATTTACATGTGGGATAATAGCTAGGTTGAGTTAGTTGGGGTGACTATGGTTTAAAAGGGCATTGAGTCAACCTTAGTGGGGTTTAATTTGTCATGTAGTGACTCATGGGGTTTGAGAGGATTTATTAATTAACCCAAGTGATTAATTAATAGGTGAGCAAGTTTTATAGAAGATTTTAGAAAAAAACATTAGTATGATTTAGGGAATATGAAAGGTTTAGTCTAAATAAATGATGATTTATTCATCTAATAGAAGATGAAACTAAATTTATTACAAATAATTTATTAAACTCAAGTAGAAAGGGTTTGAATTAATGGAAGGTCATTAATCATCATCTTTTCTAGATATAAGGGTAATTAATTAGTGTAATGTAATTAATTAATGACGATAGACGAGAAAGTATGCTATATTGACGATATGTTGTCAATTTGTGGGAAGTAATATAATTAGCACAAATTAAGTATTTAAATTGCTAGAGATAAATTATAGGTGTGTACATTTTCCCTTCTTTGGGGTGGCGTAAGTGATGAAACTTAAAAGATAGTAGACGGGTAAAATTTTGAAGGGGTAGAAGAAAAAATAGTAGAATTGAGACATGCCCCCTTGAGTGTCAATGTGGTGATGAAAGAAGGCAATCGATGATTAAAAAAATGATAAAAATGGATATAATAATGGGTAGGGGAAAGATGCCCCATGTAAATTAGAAGAATAATATTAATAGGAGAATGATCAAGAAGAAAGAGAGGAAGAAGGATAGTGAAAAACTAGTCTTGCATCAAGTTTAGAACAAATTTCTCATCATCATTTTTACAAGGATCTATATCATCGGTCCTTATTAAAAGATAAGCATATGAAAAAATTAGAATTTGAGTTTGTTGGGGGGTTGCTTAGCTTGGTGGCTATTCTACGGAAGTGTAGTTAAAATCTATGGAAATTAAATACAAGTCTACAGAATTCAACTGTTTGCAATGAAATGGATTTCAACAACTAATCTTCTACTGTAAAGTAAAATACGCACACACTTATTCTTAACAATTTAAACCATAACTGAATAACCGAATTCAACAGAAAGCAAGACTGTTTATGAGCTAAATTTGCATGGCAAAAGCATCTACTTAAAAGTGAAAGCAATAATGGAGAAAACAGAGATAGTTAATCAAAGCATGCATGTAAAACTCATCAAATGACAACTGTAATAAAACTAATCGAAGGATTGTATGCATGTAAAACACAGAGTGACCTCGTATCTCCTCGGTTGAGTGGGCCCTTGCTCTTCCTCGGGATAGAGTGATCAACAACTTCTGATTCTCAAAACGCCGTAGATTTCATTAACTTTCAAATGAGTTCACAACATATCAAAAAAACAAATCCAGAACAGAACAGTATGCAGATAAATTTCTTCGATCAAAAAGTGGTCCTTTTCACTGAAGACAAAGTCTTCATATAGATAATGTTTGTTACAAGAACCACCATATCAGGTGGCATTAAACACTGCTTCCTCAAATATTAATTGAAACTCTCAGATTCCTATGGGCCGTTAGAGTCAAGCCCAAACTAATAGGTCAATTCGAAACAGTCTCCAGCCATATGCATCGAACTTAGGAAACTTGTCCATCAGTAACCTCCATCATCCCTGCACACATCATCATATTTGATCTCATAAAATAGTTAGTAGGAGGTCATGTGATAAATGAATTTTATAAATAATAGCAAGGAAAAATGCATCAACCTACTAAGACATGACTATACAAAACATCCCCATATACAAATAAGTCATTTTGTGAAGAGCATTTCCGGTCTGAAGAAGTGATATTAATGAGCCAATCTATGCACTCATCATTCCCCCTGACTTTACCTATTGCATGTCCCAATGCAACTCATCTGCATCCTGCTCGCCTTCCAAGTTGTTCAGCCATGTCATATTCCTTGAATTGATCATTGTATTGCTTTGTAGTATTCTTGCAGCCCTGTGTATTGGAGGTAATTTCCACCCAGTAGTGAAACTATCATGGGACTGTGCTGCATTGTTCTGCCATGTTGTGAGAGGGCTCAAGAGGAGTGGAGGTCATACCTGGAGGCCTACCCATTCATCAGTGTATTGCTGGCTGGTTTTCTCTGCAGTTTGTTTGATAATGGCGATGAGGGCATCACCCCTTCGCATGCTCCAGCTCAAATTCTGAGGAGAGAGGACCTCCCTATGTTTTAAAGGTAGGCTTAAAGTATCCCATCTCCTATCGCAAGCTTGCCAAGCAGCTCCAAAATTCTCCTGACTATAATTTTCAAAATCAATAATACACTGAAGCAAAATCTGAGAAGTATGCACCCCCACCCCTGCCTGGTAGTATAATGATCTAAAGTTCTTCCACAGGTGACATCTGTGTGATGGGTTGGGTGAATGTAAAATCTGATTGACTGAGCAGTGTTATTAAAACTTTGTTTGTTGTCTCCAAGTTATCTGATTCCTTAACACAGACTGAAATGCTTTAATTTGAAAATCCCCCACAAACAGGTTGATCAAGAAATCAGGGACATTGGTTACTACCATGTTATGTAAATAAAATTCACAGAGCAAATTTTGAATCTCTGGGGTGTTGTTCTTGTAGACTGATAAAAAACTAGGTCCATCGGGCATTTCATGAGGAGTTCGAGAACACAATTGAAATAACTGCCAAGAATAAAATTGCTCCTGGAGATACATGTTGTAGACCGAGGAGGGTTTCCTACAGACAATAGTAGTCGATGGCTAAAGGACAAATAGAGTCTACGATAAATGTTAACTTTTGTTTTTCCTCTTCCAAAGAGTCTTTTTCCTTTTTTAATCTTTGATTTTCTTGCTGCAATTCCCTTTTCTGAAGGGACAACTATTGGAAATTATCTAAGAGGGTAAGACCTGTATCACGTTGTCACTTTAGACAACTCACTTCATGCTGCAGGGCAGCAATCTCTCAAATTTTTTCTACTATTGTCCTTTGTGTAAATTCAGCTTGTAATAAAAGGGTGGATTCTTCCATACCTTGTAACTATGATTTTAGCAGTGCTATCTCCTCCAGATAGTTGCAAGAAGGTGCCACTTGAGTATCAAGCATTTCCGAGTTACAGTGTTAATTTCCATAGATGACGAATAACAGAGATGATGGAGCGGCCGAGACATCTTCCGTATGTAGTTCCTCCCAAATGTGGTGGTGTCATCAGGCAAAGGACTCCGATTGGAAACCACCTGTCCACAAACATGAGCCAAGCCACCGGGACCGTAGTTGCATGGAGGAAGAGGGGGCCATGGGACACTTGCCTTTTGAATCAAAAATGGATGGGGGTGGTCCCTCAGGAATGTCAGCTACCTCTGCTTGACTATGTGAAGGGCCCGATGTAAGGGTAGACCGAGGTGTAGAAGAGATGCTAGATTTTAGTTGCTTAGGCCTAGACCCTTCACCACCAACACGTCCCTCGAGTCTCTGCTTTGGGTGAAAGAAAACTTGGTGTGAACACAACAGATGAATCAACCCTAGGTGCTTAAGCATAGACTTTCCCCCACTGGACTGTGCTTCTGGCATACCTTAATGATAGAATCTATGAGGTACTCTGGAAAATTGACCCGAAGGGCCTGTTGACATGTCCCTTTTTAAGGTGAATGAGCATTTTGAGCACATCACCACCCAAAATAGAAGCCTGTCCATCACATATAAAGTACCTGTTGACCCATTTAGCAATTTCACCCCAGACTCCAGGCAAAATTTTCCACTTAACACCCTTCTGGACACCCAATGGAGTCAGGATGACCTCTCGGGAGTGCCTCTCCTTCGTCATGGAACTGAGCAATAAGAATTTGCAAAGGGGCATTCGTCATAACTTTTAACCTGAAATTTGGAAGGCCAGATAGGTCAGAAATGACCTGACTGGTGATTTCAACATGTCGGCCACCAACTTGCGAGCATGTGGACTCAAAATTGTTCAAGAACTCTTCCACAATGTTCTCATCAAACCCTTCAAATTTCCAAATGAAATCTAACCATCCGAAATCATGAAATACCTGTGAAAGGGTGGCATTCTAGAGCAAGGCATCAGGTGAAGTAGGTTCTGATGTTTTCACGGTCCCATGCTGAGCCAAAAAAATGAGAAATACATGGCAGCGAGAAAAAGAACAGAGCCGAGTGTCCCTTCCACTTCCTATATAGTGTTCAATAAAACCAGAAAGAAGTGGTTGCATTAAATTCCAAATGACACCAAATTCCTTGGGTAGCGCAATCATCAAGCGAGGGTGATGGTGGAAAAATAGTGATGAAACCGCCACCCACGTGAGATGTAAGATTTTTACGGCGGCACATATCCCATTGTTAAGGAGCACGCGCCACCCGTCCTGCCATTGGAGAGTGTGACACATCAAAGCATGTAGTTTTTATGAACCAACACTCCTCTTATGCCATCATTCATAAAGCCAGATTTGGAAGGAGATCCAAGATGACCATAGTAATCATTTGATGATGGCGTCATAATGACAAATGGATACATGGGGAAATGTTCACATAGAAATATCATTAGTAGGTTAAAATGCACTTACCCATGCCATATTTAATCAGCCGATATCCATAGATTCCTATGCCCTATAATTTGGGATGAAACATGATTAGCGGCAGTAGAAACAACGAAAATTCCTGCATTTATTGGAAATTACAATAAAACCACTAACTAAGGGAAGAAGATCGAAGGAAGGATCATCTTCCTTTATTGAATTTGCAAAATATTAATTACTCCATGCGTGAGAGGCAAAGAGCCTCCTCAACATGCATATCCATTGTTAACAGAATGTCGTCGGTGAAGGTCTGCTTATCCAGTGGTTGGTGATAAACTCGGAGCCTATGCCCATTCACCAGAAGAGTTCATTTGTCTCCATCAATCGGTATTAATCAAACAGAGCCATTATCAAATACTTGATGCACTTGATAGGGACCTAACCAATGCGCGTACGCAACTTTCCTTTAAACTGCTGATAGCGGGAATCAAAGAGTAAAACCCACTGTCCTTCATAAAATATCCTTTTTTGATGTGAGCATCATGCCAAGTTTTCCGCTGATGCTGTAGAATTTCAGTCTGCTGTTGTGCCTCCATCCGCATTTCATCTAGTTCATTCAACTGCAACACTCGTTCACGCTGTGCTTCATCCAAATCGATCCCAACCTCCAACGTTGTTCGCCAGGTGCACAATTCAAACTCAACAGGTAATAGTGGCTTCTTCCCAAAGACCAGCTCATAGGGAGAGAAACCAGTAGTTGTTTTCCAGGTCGTGTTGTAGGCCCAGACGGCCTCAGGAAGCTTTGGTACCCAATTCTTTCTATCGGCATTAACCACCTTAGTTAGAATATTCTCGAGCTCTCGATTGGTTACCTCCACTTGACCATTGGATTGGGGGTGATATGGTGATGATTTCCGGTGCCTGATTCTATAGATTCCTAAGAAAGCTTCAATCATATTTGAAACAAATTGAGGACCTTGATCAGATACAATGGCCCTTGGTGCTCCAAATCGCAGTAATATCCGGTTGTAGAGAAAATCAGCAACAACATCTTCATTGGTAGATGCCAATGCTTGAACTTCAGCCCATTTGGTGACATAGTCCATGCATACCAAGAGATACTCCTTCCCGAAAGATGGAGGATCAAATGGTCCAACAAAATCAATACCCCATTTCTCAAATGGTCCTAGAACCAACTAAGGGTTAAGAGGCATTTCCGTAGAAAGTGTAGGTTTTCCCATTCGTTGGCATGCATCACACTTTGCCACACATACTTCTTGACAGTCTTATGGAGGGAAGGCCAATAGTACCCTGCTCCAAGGATCTTGTGAATTGTTCATTTTACTGAATAATGCCCACCGCCTAGCTCATCATGACATGCTCACAGTATGTCATGTACCTCATCTTCTCAACACACCTGAAGAACCATGTCAGGACAACATTTAAATAAGAATCCGTTACACCATTTATATGTTGCACTATTTCTAACCAATCTCCTTCTTTCTTTATGAGTAAAAGAAGCAGGAAACTTCCCTGTTGTTAAATAATTTGCTAGATCAGTGAACCAGGGGGTCTTTGTGGAGATAGCAAACAAGTGTTCATCGGAAATTGATCTTGGACTGCTTCATCATCACCTGAAAACATTTATTCTAGAAAGAAAGTCAGCAACAACGTTAGATTTCCCAGGCTTATCTATGATAGTGAGATTGAATTCTTGCAACAAGAGCAACCGAATGAGCCTTCCACCAACCACTAGTTTGTTCATCAAATATCGAATGGTAGAGTGGTCAGTGTAAACAAAATTTTTATATCCAGTGATGTAATGATGAAATTTATTCAAAGCATATACCACAGCCAAAAACTCTTTTTCCGTAGTAGTGTAATTCTTTTCCGTAGGAGTCAGATTTTTGCTGATAAAATAAATTGCATACATATGATCTTCTGAGTCTTTTTGTCCAAGGACAACGCCCATGGCTGTATATTAGAAGCATCAGTGTGGATATGGAAAGGTTGTCCCCAATCAGGGCCACGTAAGATGGGGGCTGTTGTCAGCTTCTCCTTGATAGAATCAAATGCCTATTGACACTGAGAAGACCATTCAAAAACACAATCTTTGGTTAGCAATGAGAACATTGGGGCGGAAATTTTGCTAAAATCTTTTATGAATCGTCGGTAATAACCTGCATGGCCAAGGAAACTTTTGATGTCAGTCTGATTAACTGGTATAGGTAATTGGGTGATGACTGATATCTTTTTGGGATCCACCTTTATACCTTGGGCTGAAACATGGTGTCCTAAGACAATTCCTTGATCAACCATCATCAGACATTTTTCATGACTCAGGGATAGTTGGTGTTGTTCACATCGACTGAGTACTTTCTCAAGATTATTTAGAGATTCTTCAAAAGTGGATCCATGGATAGTGAAATCATCCATGTAAACCTCAACACAATCGTTAGCAAGATCTACAAAAATGGCCAGGACTTCACTCACTTGAAATGTGGCAGGGGCATTACAAAGCCCAAAAGGTAAGACTCTGTAAGTGAATGTACCCCAAGGGCACGTAAAAGTAGTCTTATCCTGATCAGTAGGAGCAATACTAATTTGATTATACCCACTAAACCCATCCAAGAAAGAGAAATATTTCTTACCAGCCAAGTTGTCCAGGACTTGGTCAATAAAAGGTAGGGGAAAATAATCTTTCTTGGTGGCTTTGTTAAGTTCCCTGTAATCAACACATATTCACCATTTACCATTCTTTTTGGGAACAATAACTAATGGGGAGACCCACTGACTATCAGATATAGGATAAATGAAACCTACCTTTAGAAGCTTTTCAATCTCAGTTTTGACTATATCTCTCAATGCCGGATTGATTCTTCATTGTGTTGCCTTATAGGTTTGACATCATCGGTGTAAATATGATGTGTATAGATGTTAGGATGAATTCCTTTCATATCAGTGTAATCCCAAGCAAAAGCATGAGAATGTTTCTTCAAAACCTCGAGCACCCTAGCTTCCTGATTGACCTCCAAGTCACTCCTATAGTCAGCTCTCTACCCATACTGACAAGCACCTGCTTAGTATCATCCGCAAGAGCAAGCTCTGTACTAGTGATAAAAGAATTCAATGGGAAAACATGGGGCTGGAGCATGTGTAGGATGGATGCGTTATCAAAAGATAGAACCTTAGTCAAAGGACAATAGAAATCATGAACTAGATGTTCGGAATTATAAGCATAGAGTTTCCTACCAGACTCAGCAGAGGTAATGTCTTCTGCCGATATTCTAAATTCCGTAGAAGTAGTACTGATTTCCATAGTTGCAGAGTCCTTAGAATCAGGCAGCACATAAGACTCCGTAGCCTCCGCCATATGATTGTGTACTACAATAGTGGCCAGAAAAGAGGAATTTAGAGAGTTAGCATCCAAAGAATCCACCCATACCTGGTCACAATTGTTCGTATAAGGCTGGGTAGGAGGATATAATGAAATGTGTTTGGATTTCTGCCCATTTAGAATTGTCATGTTGCCTGATCTACAGTCAATGAAAGCAGCAACCATAGCCAGCCAAGGTCTCCCCAAGATGACTGGATATCCCAACTTCTGAGCTTTAGGCCATAAAACCATGAAATCAACTGGGTACTCCCATGATTCAACAGTGACCATTATATCTTCAACCATGCCATCAGGTACAACAATGGATTGATCTGCTAACTACAGAATAGTGTTGGTTGGTTGAAGTCCTATCAAGGATAGTAGGTTAAATATTTTAGTTGTGATAACATTAATAGCAGCACCAAGATCCACCAAAACATTAGATATTGACTGGTTGTTTATACAAATAGTAATGACAGGGCTCCCAGGATCCCCATATTTTGGTGAGATGAGGGTGCCAGCAACTAAGTCAGCCAAATTTCCTTCGACTCTGACAGTCTTTGGGTATTTCTTTTTCCTTCCCATCTTTATACATTCATTTCTAATGGTTTGGTTTAGTTTGGGGATGTCCCTTATTGCACGTAGTAGTGGAACCTCAATATGTACTTTTTTTAATTCCTGAACTAGTTACTGTTTCCTTCACAATCCGAGTGTCCTGTAATCACTCAGGAAAAGGAGCTGTAGTTGGTGTGGGTATTTGATCATCCTGTTTATCTGGGAGTGGTAAAGAACCAGTGTTACCCTCAAGTTTTTCTTCCTTATTGGCATCATCAGGCAGTTCTGTGATAACAACAGGAGGGTTCAATATTTTTCCAGATCGTAATCATAAATTTCCAATAGTGTTAATCTGCATAGTGTTACCCAAATCTGTGTCATCAATCGAAGCTGTCATTGATTTTTAGGATTGGCCACTGGCTGAGCTGGAAGTTGTGTTTGGGTTGCTTGTCCTTGATTTTGGTAGGCTTGAGGTGGAGGCATTAAAGCTTGTTGTGGCTGCGGGAACCTACGTTGTTGATTATTGTTTTGTGGCGGTGCCCAGGACTGATTTTGGCTAAAATTTTGTTGAGGACCCCACTGCTGATTTTTCCAAGGATTGGCTGTGGGTGGTGGAGCCCAACCCGGCTGAGTGTAGGGATTTTTCCAAGGTGGTGGATATGGATAAGTCATCCAGTTTGAGTTTTCCCACTCAGGTTGTCCCCAAGAAGACTGAGAGGCCTGATTTGACCATGGCATTCTCCAGGGATTCTGAGTTGGTCTAGATGGGAATCCACCCTGATTGTTTGGTCTTTGGACAAAATTTAACTCAGCACTTGTTTGAGAGATTGCATTCAAACCTCCCTTCAATTGTGGTAAAAGTGTGCAATGTTTAGTGTCATGGTCAGTTACTTCACAGATTAAGCACATATCTGTGACATCCAAAGGACATTCTCTCAAGGGGTGTCTCTTCCGACATTTAGGGCAATACATGTCCAATGGTTCTTTAATAGGGGTGGATTTTGCCTTGAGTCCATCTATTGTGGATGTTAATTGCAGCAGAATGTCTATTTTCATGTTGGCCATTTCTTCTAGAAGTTCAGAGGTACCCAAAGACTTGGATGTTGGTTTCCTTCTTATTCCTCCACGTGTTCTAGAATATCTTCTACATAGCTCAGTAATTTGTTCCATGGTAAGCTTATGCACGTCTCCTCCTCCCATGAGGTGGAGAGAATCCTTGGTTTCCTCATCCAGTCCTTTCAGAAAGACTATTTTGGTGATGTCTGCATGTAACTCATACCCACTGCGTTTATGGAGAAAGAGGAATCTATCCAGATAATCTTCTAGATTCTCATCTTCCTTCTGCCAGTATTTGAAAGAACTCCTCCCTCCTATCCCTTCCTCTACAATAGTCTTGGTATTTATCCAGGAAGGTTGTTTCCATGGCTTCCCAGGAATTAATGGAGTTAGATGGTAACCCCATAAACCATCTCATAGCAGAATCCTTTAGAGTAGAGGGAAATAATTTGAGTTTTTGATTGTCAGTTCGGTAATCATATGTCTGGCACAGGATTTTAAATTCAAACAGAAACTGATCAGGGTCTTCTTTGGTCATTCCTCGAAAGAGGGGGAGGATGGATGGTGAGATGTTTTTCATGGGTGCATCTTCATCTGCATCGAGGACAATGGGGTATGTAAATGTTCATCCCAAAGGTTGTTCTTCAACATTCCCAAGATCCCCCATTGTAGAATGATGTGAAGAGGATACAAAATGCTCATAAAAGGTTCTAGGCATGGAATTGGAATCTATATCACTCTCAGTGTTTCTCCCTGGCGAAGTGTCTAAAGAGATTTGTTGAATATTACATGTGCTATAAATCTCCCTTGGTTATCTCGTGACCTATGCATCCAGGTTGGGTGGTTTAAATCAAGGTCCGAGAGAACTACTGGTCTCCTATATGAACTCTATTAACACTCATAACATATGGAATAAAATAATGGAGCTTAAGGTTATGTGTGAGTCCCGGAAATGGCACCAAAAATGATGGGTCATTGTACTCTTCCAATCATTTAACTGACGTAATCTTTGTCAGTGTCATCTAAACCAGGGTTGTGTCCAAGGCAATATGCAATAGAGTCTTAGAAGAACCAGTTATACGAGTTTGTTGGGGGGTTGCTTAGCTTGGTGGCTATTCTACGGAAGTGCAGTTAAAATCTACGGAAATTAAATACTAGTCTACGAATTCAACTGTTTGCAATGAAATGGATTTCAACAACTAATCTTCTACTGTAAAGTAAAATACGCATACACTTATTCTTGACAATTTAAACCATAACTAAATAACCGGAATTCAACAGAAAGCAAGACTGTTTATGAGCTAAATTTGCATGGAAAAAGCATCTACTTAAAAGTGAAAGCAATAATGGAGAAAATAGAGATAGTTAATCAAAGCATGTATGTAAAACTCATCAAATGACAACTGTAGTAAAACTAATCGAAGGACTGTATGCATGTAAAACACAGAGTAACCTCGTATCTCCTCGGTTGAGTGGGCCCTTGCTCTTCCTCGGGATAGAGTGATCAACAACTTCTGATTCTCAAAATGCCATAGATTTCATTAACTTCCAAATGAGTTCATAACATATCAGAAAAACAAATCCAGAATAGAACAATATGCAGATAATTTTCTTCGATCAAAAAGTGGTCCTTTTCACTGAAGACAAAGTCTTCATATAGATAATGTTTGTTACAAGAACCATATCAGGTGGCATTAAACACTGCTTCCTCAAATATTAATTGAAACTCTCAGATTCCTATGGGCCATTAGAGTCAAGCCCAAACTAATAGGTCAATTCGGAAATAGTCTCCAGCCATATGCATCGAACTCGGAAACTTGTCCATCAGTAACCTCCATCATCCCTACACACATCATCATATTTGATCTCATAAAATAGTTAGTAGGAGGTCATGTGATAAACGACTTTTATAAATAATAGCAAGGAAAAATGCATCAACCTACTAAGACACGACTATACAAAACATCCCCATATACAAATAAGTCATTTTGCGAAGAGCATTTCTAGTTTGAAGAAGTGATATTAATGAGCCAAGAAAGGATACATGCTAGGGAAAATGATGAAGGATGTAAGGTCGAGTGATAAAGCGTTGTGTGCAACAAAACGAGAATCGAGCAACTATGTGCCCCAAAATACGATGAAGCAAATGGGCTAGCTTTGTATATGGTTATCATTTTGATGATTTGCGAGTCGTTAAATTCATGAAAACATGAAAATACCATAATTATATGGGATTTATACCATGCACAAGATACTATTTTCAGCCGCTATGGGCCTATCACAATTTTTGCCAATTTTGTGATTTTTATGATTTTTAGGATTTTTGAAAAATGTTTGAATTTTTAGGATTTTTTTGGAAAATTATGATTTTTAGTAGAAGAAAAAAGGTAGAATATTTATAGGAAGCAATAAAATTTCCCCAAGGAGAAGAAATAGGTGCTAGGTAATAAAAATATGCCTCATCATGGTGAAAATTAGTTAAAAATGATTATTTAATAAAAATAATCATCACGGAAGATAGAAGAAGTGTTAAAAGAATCACAACAGTCAAAAAATATGCCTAGGGCATCGCAGTGGTGTAAAATGGTGAGGTATATACCTCTCCCATAGGGGGTAAATCATCGTAATCAATTTTATTTTTTACCGAGCTCTGCCAAATTTTTACTATGAGATACCACAAGTGATTAATGAGATGGGCGGGGTTGAGCCACCACGGATGAGCTGAAACTATCCTAGAGTATGCCCAATATGATGAAGATGGACCACTCATGAGTGTTGTAACTCTACTTTTTCTTTTTCTTGCATTTATTACACATTTACTATGGTTAGTAGCGAGGGTAGAATGTGTACGTGTGACCTAGGATGCGTATGTGTCCAAAGGTAAGTGTACACAACCAAAACTATGTACGTGTGGGCATATATTCAAAACTTGTATGTACGCGTGCATGTATACATCAAAAGGGGGCATAAACACTAGTTAGTAGGAAATGGGTATGCCGAGGCGTACATGAGTAGAATGGTGCGTATGTGCCAAGCTCGATAGGCTAGTTAGGGCATAGGCATACACATTAATGTGGGCATGTATGCATGATAGAAAGCACGTATACAAGTCAAGTCTGCATACACGTAAAGAGACGTGTACATGCCCAAAAGAGTGTGTATACACTAAATAAGGGATGAATCCCTACTTTCCAAAGTTCTAGAAGAAGTATTAGTGAATGAAAAAATGAAATTGAGATGAAAAATTAGTTAGATAGAAGAAAATAGACAAAATTACATAGAAATTTTTTTAACATGTGGATTTTATTTTACGATTATATTTACCATCGCTACGAGACGAGGGAGCGACATAAATAACTAGATACCATAGAGGCAAGCTTTTATCCATGACACAAATGGATGTTAGCAATCTTATTAGATGTGATGGACTAGCTTATGCAGCGCAGATTCATAAGATCATGTTAGACCATGGTCTTGTTATAGCTATAATCGAGAGGTGGCACTCGAGAGTCAGTGCTTCCGAATCCTGATAGGGGAGATGATAGTTACACTTAAGGATGTATGGCATATTTTCCATGTTCCATTAATTGGCTAGTTAGTTGAGTATACTACTGATGATGAGGATATTATAGATTGTCTTATTGAGGTGTTTTTCCGATTGGAAATACCCCTCAGGGATGAAAAATTATGTAAACAATTACAAAAATATCCATGGTCTCATTATATTATTGTATACCTGAGGGCACTTGTTATTGGCATTCTTGTCCTTGAAAAGACAAGTGCTACCTTTCCGCTTGGCCTCATTGGAGTTATAACATGGTTATTATGAGGCGAGAGATATTGTTTAGTCCGGTGCATGCTTTGACACACATGTATTAGGACTTGCCTCGATTACATACCATGGTTAGAAGACCATGGGTCCAACACTTTTATTACTGAGATATGGTCATGAGAGTGGACATACAGTAGCTACCATTATAGGTGGGAGTTTGATGAGCTTACACAAAAATTGATAGTGTGGAGGCCCTACCACTATTATCAGTGGGATGAGGATGCTTGATGAGATCAGTATAATGATGGTAGAGAACTTTTTGATAGGTAGCAGGGGCTACATTATGGAGTATCATCATGTGGAATGATGTTCTGATAGTTTGGTGGTGTTCAAGATGTTCCCGACAAAGACATGTGGTATGCCCATAGAGATTCCGATATATTTGACATAGGGCCCCAGATTGACCAAGAAGGACCCGAACTTGCTAATTTTGATTAGATGATTATGTCGCAGTGGCTTCTATTGAGGCATGTTAGAGATTCTAGGACAACTATTTAGTAGATTCTTTGGTATGTGATAATGTTACCATGTCATCTTACTATTCCGTAGGCAAAATGGGATGCAACAATTAGGGAAATTGTCGAGGTGAGTAAGAGGATGTTGATGGTGGGGAGGAGGAGGAGGAGGAAGAGGAGGATTCGAGAGGGAGGGAAATAGGTTGGGGGATAGTGTCATGTACTTGTACAACAACAAGAGGTACAAAGACAATGTGTCCATGTATAGCAGATTGAGATGGCCCGAGTGGGTATGGTTATAGGACTAGATGTCCCACTACAGTAGATGCCAATACAGAGAGTGCCACAGGGTCCTCCTACAAGAGGAGTTCCATAGTAGGGGCTACTTCCTAGCCCATTGAGGGATGGTAGAGAGCAGATGATGGAGGGGATTAGAGAGGTGGGAAGAGATGGGGACATATAGTTGTGCTTTAGTTGTAGCTTCATCAGGTCATAGCTGTCTAGTTGTGGGCTATAATGGAGAGGGACTATGCCATGGTCAAGGAAAAAACACTCACAACTGAGTAGGATTGGGCTAGGGCACATGATTAGACACTAAAAAATTAGTGGGATGAGGCCAAGGCACAAGCTAGCCAGGGAGGTAATGGTGCCACATGGTTTTAGCAGATATGGAAAATTGTGGCCTAGATGTCACAGATTATGAGCACCTTACAGCTAACACAAGGTCAAGTCCTTACTATATCCATAGGAAATATGGGTACTATAGATAGGGATAGATAGGTTACTTTATTGAAACATGCAAAAAATGATATGGGTCAGGTTACATGAGATCGGGATAGTGCTATAGAGGTAGTTACGGCAGCTAGAAAGACATAGATGATATCCAGTATCATGAGGGCCAATGGGGAAGTTGCTTATTACAAAGCATATTACCTTAAGGATGTTTCAGAGGGTTAGAGGATTGCATCATTTGAGTAACTTTTTAGTAGGTGGGGACTAGATATTACATGACATATAGATCTATTCGCTCATTACGGTAGTCAATTGTGCAACAAAGTACGAGTGGAAAGTCCTTGTTAGTAGAAGTAGATGCCACCTCCACTCCCTAAATAAGGCATCCCGGAGAGAGGAGAGATTCATCAATGACTCTTCCTCTCTGATCATGTATTTTGTATGATGCATCTGATGTATACCTCTTATAAAGGATTATTTTGATCGATTCCCATGATGGTTGGTTTTCTATCAAGATGATGTATATTTTGAGACATATGTTAGGTTGTGGAGCCTGTTTTCATGTGTGAAAGTGTTGAAGACTGTACACTAAGAGTAATGTACACTTTTCATGTATCCTTGCCACGTTCGGTTCGGGCGGGATGGGCCTTGAGCAGGGTCTAGGGGCACAACCCTTGAAATTTTTTTGGGCCTTAAAACGTGCCCAATATATCGGGAAACGTGATTTTCTCATATGGGTGGGATTTTGACCCATAGGTTTATGGGACGATTTTTTCCCATGGTTTTGATACACGGTTTTGTAAAAGCTGCTTACGATTGTCTATTTATATGGTTTTATGCATATGATAGATCTATGAAAAACATTGCAGATGTGCTTTGAATTCAAGTGTGAATTCTAGAGAGTTTGTTGAGCATAGCTCCAAATAGATCTGGGTATTGTATTGAGAGAGTGGTGGCTTGTAATAAAATCTAAGAAAGTGATTCTTTGTGGACGTAGCCCAAATTGGGTGAACCACGTTAAATAATCTCTTTGTGTTGTGTTATTTTATTATGCACTTTTATTTGAGATCTGTAATATTTTCTCGCAATTTAGTTTCTAGTGTTGCGATTTTGTGAGGGATTTTTCTGCATATTTTATCTCTTATCTCCTAACAACATACATGTATATTCAAACATTTGACATTGGTACTTATGATGATGATGATTATTATGTACCTTAAGTTATTAGTGATTTAACACATGTTTATTGATTTCATGATATATCCATAGATGCTATCATTTGTTATTGCATATGATGTTGTTTTGATTTATTGCACATGATGATATCGGTGCGGGGGATAGATTTTGATATTTTTGATCCCTCTTTCCCCCATTTGATGATACAATATGTGATGATTAGCTTAGTGTACATGTATGATGTAAACTTAGCATTTTATTTATATATGATGTATAGATGATGTTAGATGTGATGATATAGATGGAGACATGATGATGTGATAACAAAACTATGTACAAGCAACAAACAAGAAAAAGAAAATGTTAACAAATCTACCAAATATACACATTAAATCAACCTAAAGCAACTATGTACAACCATGCAAACAAAACACACTCCATAGGCACACATACAAATAAATCTATTCTAAGCAAGAAAAGATAAATTTCAAGTGGTAAGTATGTTTTAAGCAAGACAATATGAATGTACAAGAAAGTAAAAACTATACAAATAATGTACATGCAACCAAACAAGAAAAGTAAGAAACCAAACAAAGAAACAAATCGGAGTAAACTAAAAGCATTTTTTTGTGGTATTGTTTTTAATGCATTTTACATTGTTTTTGGGAGGTTTGTGAAACAATTTTCTATTGTTTTAGTATTTTTCATTTTTATATTGTTTTGGATTTTTTTAACATATTTGAACGTTTTGTGTTTTCAACATTTTTGAATTTTTGTGTTTTCCAAACATATTTGAATGTTTTTTTTTTTCTAAGGTTTTTGAAGCTATGTACAAGAAATCAAGAAATGTGGATGTCCCCGATGTACAAGGGAATGTACAAGGGAAAGTACCGCATGTTATATACATGAAATTAATAGTAGGAAAGTGCCCTCAACATTATATAAGAAATATACGAAGGAAATCCTTTCACATAAAAGCAAAAGGAAAATCAACCAAATCAAGGATTGACAGAAATGTTCACAAAGAATCTCGGGTGTAGGTGCGGAACTAGCCCTAGGCTAAGTAAAAGTACCCCCTAGATGTAGGATGCTTGTTAACAACGAATATTCCCAAGGTGCCGGAAATTGGTTTTCACCAAGGGACTTATCCAAATCACCATAATTACGTGTTTTTCAAATTTAGATGACCTGTTTTCTCTTTTTCTTTTTCTCCTTTTTAATTTTTTAAAGCATTTTTTAATATTTTTGATTTTTTTGTTGTTTTCATGAATTTTGTGCCATTCTCATGCATAGATCCATTTGAGATATGTGGCATTCATGGGTTCTTGGAGATCATCACCATCAAGATGAACAAGTTTGTATGCTCCCGACCCATATTTTACCACAATGACATAAATTCCTAACCAATGAGGTTCAAACTTTCCTTTATTCTTTCTACCCTTGTGTTGAAATTTTTCTCTTTCATCACCAAATATCTAACCTCAAATAGATGAGGTATGATATTTTTGTAATTCTATAAGACTTTGTTTTGATACACCTTGAGATGGTTGAGGACGTCGACGCATTTTCATCTAGGAGCTCTAATTCTGCGAGTCTGCCACTCTGTAATCCTCATCCTTATCTAGGTAATCCCTAAGAGATATTATTAGAGAAGGGAGCTCAATATCTAATGGGATGATAGATTCTATTCCAAATACTAGAGATTAGGGTGTTGCACATGTAGGAATGCGAATAGAGGTCTTATAAGCCCGAGGGCTAGGTGGATTTATAAATTCCAGTTGTGACCTATCTTTTCACCATATTATCTATGATTCGGACTAGTGTTTTGTTAGTGGCTTCTATTTTCCCATTTTCTTGTGGGTAATATAACATGGACTCTTTAATCTTATCTAAAACTGATGACAAAGATATTTTACTGTCTTGTTCTTGAATGATTTTCCGTTATCAATAAAAATGGCAGCAAGAATGCCATACCAAAAAATTAGGTGATTCATGATGAACTTTGATATCTGATCACATGTAACATATGTCAACAGAATAACCTCCACCCATTTAGTGAAGTATTTTGTAGCCGTGATGATGTGGGTATGACCATCAGATGAGGTAGGGGCGAGATTCTATATTAAGTTTAATCCCCATTTAGAAAATGGACATGGTGTTGTTATTGGTTATAATGGTTATGATGGTGCATGAATGAAATTTCCATACTTTTGTATAGAACACACTTTCTTACATGGTTGTAGCACTCTGTCTCCATAATAGGCCACTAATAGCCTACCCTTAACACTTTTTTTGCTAATACCATTATGTTTGTATGAGCGCTGCATACTCCTTCATGTACCTCCTTGAACACTTGCACTAACTCTACTACATATAGACAATGCAACAGATTCCCATCATTGCCACGATGATAAATCAAGCCTCCTAAGAGGGTGTACTAGGCTATTTGGTAGATACGGATTTGTTTTTCAGAATGGGTAATGTTATGAGGAATGGTACTTCTTTGGAGGTAGTTTAAAATATAGGCATACCATGAGTAGCGGGGACAAAAAAATTCACATACTAGGAAATAATATGACGTTTCATATATAGGACGCCATAGATTTTCAACAAAAAATGGCCTATCATTGGTTTCGATGGAATCCACAACATAGAACCCATTGTTTCCATTGCATTTGTCAATCGAGTTTTTATCCTTGTAATTTATTCAAAGGTGATGGGCACAAACTATTCTTTCACATCTTCCACCAACTTTCTATATCGGATGTGTTTTTCATCCTTGACCTTGTACTCATCATTGAATTACTTGATAATCAAATTTGAGTCACCAACAACCTTAAAGTGGAGGATATTCCATTTTATAGCCAACTTCATTCTAGCGATGAGTGCCTCATACTCTGTAATGTAAAATCATGGAAAGCTTATGGTATGGGGTATCCTGAAGGAGTGATTAGCACTAAAAATACCCCAAACCATGGAAATTAATGATCCATCAAAATGTACTTGCCACATAACATATTATTCAATATACATTAGCGATGAGTTGGGTAGATAAAGACATACAAGCTCTATTTCGATTAAAGGTGCTTCGCTAATTGGTTGAAAAGCACTTTTCCTTTAATGAACTTCCAATGTATGTACTCAATTTCAAATTCACTTAGCGAATGATCCAATTAGCCATTATATGAAAGGAATGATGAGAATATTATTCCAAGCCATGATCTCAAATGATAATAACACACCACATTAGATTTGCAAAAGAAGAGCTAAAATACCATATATGGAAATCCATCATAATCCATAATGATTAATATATTACAATAAAAGGACTTGAATTACTAAATAAATGAAAGATGTACATATAGAGGAGGAAGTGAAACTAATACCTAAATCAGTGGTGAAGAACTCCCACTAACCAATATTGGTACTTAACTTAGTTACTCCAAAAGACTAGTAAGCTAACTCCGCATAACCGAGAAGCTAACTCAACATAACTAGTAAACTAACTCCACACAACTATACAACTAAGAAACCTAACCGAACAAGTATAGGACTAACACAAGTGTAAGAATTTTCCTAATAAATAAATAAAATAATAAATAATAACCTACACTAACACCCTCCTGTAAGCATGAATTAAGTGGGCAAAAAGAAGGCGGGTCTTGGCAATAAGGCCCGATGAGGTACCCACTTACAATAACTAGGAAAATTAGACACCGTAAGGTACCTAGAACCAATAATAACAAATTTAAGAGATAAAAATCCCACCGAGATATCCTTAGAAGCTATGATAAAAAAACTCATACAATGCTAACGAAGTGTGGTGTGCACTGTGGTTTAAATCCACTACTCGATCATAGAACTCAACAACAATTGACACTGGGCTTCACTAGAATAGCTCCATGCAAGGAGACTTTCAATGGAGTGATGTCGAAAATGAAAAAAAAACACCAAACATAATTTAATCATCTGCTACAAATAGGTGTGTCACGATCTAAGAACAACAAAGGAAATAAGGCAAGGACACGAGACCCAAATAAATAAGAGTGCCACAATCCAAGAAAACCCAATGTAAAAAGGAAAGAATACGAATCCTGAAGAAGAAGTTAGGAAAATCACAACACCCTTGAATGTCTACAACTAGATGGGTTGAGACTCTCGGTGTGATTACACAACATGGAGCATCTCTCAAAGCATGGGACCTTGCGAGTTGAGAGAGCTCTCCGGATTAAGGCCGGTTCCTATTCCTCTGTTCAAGTACACACATATAAATTACAGAGGATCTATTCTAAAACCTACTCTATCTTATCAAGGAGACAAGGTTGAGAAGATATAAAACAATAAAACTAAGATAACAAGGGGATGCACCAAAGGAATGTTAGACACTCATTTTATAATTTAACAAAGACCATAGAAATTCAATACAACTACCATGCAGAGATAACCAAACTATAATGAGAGATTAGAAGATAAAAATGAACACATGAGAGGGTTGAGAATCATCCATAGACATATATTATTACTCCAGAGTTGATATAGTACATTACAGTAGCCAAGAGGTAAAAATTTGTATTACAACTTGAAAGGGGAGGTTAGGACTCCACGAACTCATCTGTAGACTAGAGGAGAAGGGAGGATGCAAAAAAAAAAATTCCAACCATTTACAATGATCCTAGATCCTTCTTTTATAGATGAAATGAAGAGGGAAGGAGAAACAAGGCTGGGAAACTTGATTTGAAGCTCACCATTACTGGCCATAAATGCCCCTGTAAATCTACCCACAATCGATTGAGTCTGTCATTCTATGTATGTTTGGCGTGTTGAAGAAGGCGAATAAGGAATTGAATCAAATCTAAACTGGATGTTAGGGACAATCAGATTGCATATTAATGGCATGAATACATATCCCTAATTTTCACCCACCAAACCTCCTCAAAATTAAAGTTCCAAATTTCCATGGCATAAACGAGGTCGAGACCTTTCCAATGGTGACAAATTTGTTGAGTTTCGGGCACTGGGTCGAAAGATATGTCCATTTGAATATTTCAAGTTGGGTCTTTACACAACCGGTGAAAACCATTAGCAAAATGAGTTCACGGGCCCAAAATATACTTTTCTCTTTTTGGCACCAAAAAATATAAAAGGTGAAAAATGCCCCATAGCCTCGCAATACATTTTGTCAAAAAACTATCTTCGGGCCCACAGGTCCGCATTTTCCATTTGGGAAAAAATTCCTCACCATGCCCACCTTCCCACATGCAATCAAGGTTTGGAACATGGCTCCTTGGGCATCGGTAGCAGAGTGTGGCTCATTTTTTCACTTTACGCTTCTCAGGGAAAAAAGTTCAAACTGTCTCCGACAACCCACCTTCCCGCTTTGACTTTTCAACATGGCCACGGTTTGAGATGGTGCTATTTTGGGGACTGCTTTTGGATTGAATATTTTGAGGAGAACCATTGGGACACTTGGCAGCTTCCATTGATTCTTCCATAGCCAATTTTGGCTTACTCTGAATCATTTGTGAAGCCCGAAACCTTTAAGTCTTTCTCTGTTTCTCTCCTTTGAGCCTCTAGTTTTCATTGACACTGTTTGCCCTTCCTTGACCCTGCTACTCCATTTCAGATCCCATTTATAACCTGTTCCTTGGATTTGAAATGTGGGCTCGTACGATGGACTATCCCTTTAAATTCTTCCTGTATATGATCGTGTTTGATTAATTTTTCTAGGGGCAAAATTAAGATTAAAATTTGGTGACTCGCGGTGACATCTACTTGCTAGATGAAGAGATTAGCTGGATTGTTGTATCCATTGGGAACAAAGTCATAATTGATAGCCTCGTCTGAACTAAACTTTAGAAATATGTCAAACCAAAATATGAGGTTCAACCACAGTATATGGGATTAAATCCCTCCTCAAAGACAGGTGAGGCTGCCTGCTTGCTACTAATCTAAAACACAACGAAAAACAATATATACAGTATTCACACTAATCTAACCATTGGGGGTTGGGATAGAATCCTGAAATCCACATTCACACGATTCAAAGATATTGCTTTCGTAAATGAACGGGGTTAGAAACTATTACAATGAAAGAAGCACAATGGAAAGGAAATGAGAGAAACGTATTTTCTTTCGAGTAAACGCAGAGCACGAAATAATCATACGAGCTTTAGATCATAAATATAATGTCTGAGATGATTAGCCACACTAAGATGCTATGCAAAGAATAGCTTAAGATCATGAACATAAGAACAATGTCTTAAGTAAGATATATCCCACAACACAAAGTTTGTAAAATAATATCAAATCCTATTCTTTGAAATGATCGAACGAAAACACAAAGTTTTTCTTCTTTCCAATAGCTCCGAATATTACAAAAATCTCGACCCTTTGGAATGCATAAGCATCCCTTATTTATAATAAAAGGAAACGAGAGAAAATAGGATAAATCCTAGAAAATAGTGTTCTTTAAAATAGAGTTCTATTTTGCTTGACTCTCACGCAGGAGACCAAGTCAAAATTTGCTTCCTATGTGATGAAACAGAAATGAAAAAGACATGTCAATTTCAAGATTGAAATGACATGAAACATTGGGACTTAGTCTGAATCGTCATCCTTTGCTCCTTCATCTTTTTCTTCCTCCAAATTTAGACTGCTTTGTTCAAATTCTTGGAACTTCCGAATTATGCCTTGCATCTCGTTCTCATCAGGCGCAGTGGAATGATCATTCCAAATTTCACAAGTTTCATGAGTATCGCTGGCATTGCCGGGAAGCTTTTTCAATCCTTTGCTGAGCTTTCTTAAGGCCTCCAAAGAATGTTCAATCCTTACCAACCGATCAATGATCTCAAGACCAAATCCGTGCACTGGTTCATATTGAACAGACTCTTGGACTTGTTTGAAGAGATCATCATCCGATATAAGATACCTGAGTTCCCAACTGACACCTTTGGACAAATCTTCAGCAATTCTTCTTCTAGATCACTTTTTCCATCAATCAATTTATCCCTCGATTCTCTCAACTTGCTGCAGGCTTCATTGAGAATCTTTACTCTGAACCTGATGGCCTTGGTCAGCTGAAAATGCTTATCCGTATGTGGGAGAATACCTTCTTCTACTAAGAGATGTGCTGGTATTTGCTTTAACACATGGAGAGCTTCAAAAGTCAAATCAAGATGTCCAATTTCTTGAGAGAATTCATCATCCATCTTCTCTCCCTCCTTCTGAATGTCCCCTAAAGACTGATGAACTTTCACAACGTCTTGAATTACTTCCTTCCCCTGTTGGAGCAACCTTTGGATCCATTCATCAACCACCCTTCCTTTTTTAGCAATCTTTTCAATTGTAGGCACCGATGAGAAATCGAATCCGACAGAGACAGAAGAAGGTGGTATGGATTCAAGGGGTTTTGAGAGTTTAAGCAAAACCTCTGTCAACTACTCCACTTTTCTCTTAAGTTCATCTCTGCTGTCTTTTGTTTCTTTTAACTTTTGACACAGCACGTTTGTGGCATCCCGCATCTTGTTGCGCCCCTTCTGCTGTCACTTTCCTAGAGCCACCCTGGTTATCTGATAATCAGAGGCTGTTATATCCTCTCTAGTTTTGTCAGTCGAGGGAGTGGCAATCTCTGCGAACTTATCTCCTGAAGCGTCCACCAAAACCCTTGAAACTGTTTTGGGCTTCTTGCCTGATTTAGCAGTAGGAGCCTTGAGTGAGCTGAAATCAAAGGCTGGTAGGGGCACAATCACCTTCCTCTTCCTCAGAGTTTGCTCAAGTAGCCATTGCGGCGTATCAGAGGGAGTTGCCATGGTTGTAGAAGTTGGTATCATACTCTCAAGGGGAGAAGATTCTACTAGTGGAGGAGGAATAGTTACCAACGTGGTAGTAGATCCAATAAAAAGAGGCACAGGAGGGGGCGTGTTGGTGATCACTTGGGTACCAGCAGAGAGGGGTGAAAGTCCAGAGAAAATACTGGCCATTACTGAAGAAGTTGATGGAGAATAAGGAGGTAGGAGTGGTCAGTGAGGAAAGAGGCACATGCATCCGCACTCCAAAGCCTTGATGCAAGAGATAAGGTCTCTTCAGCTTGAGCAATCAACAAATGGTGAAACCAGAGGCTAACTTCCTTCTCCTTCCAAAGTAATTTCTCCTATTTCTGGTGGTGTTGGTGATTCTGGCACATTCACCGTTTCTACTGGAGAAACAATTGAAGAGATTTCTCTTTCTTTCCTCTTTTTGACAATCTTGACCTTTATAGGCCCCCTAGAAGACTTTCTGTCCTTTTCCTTTTTGGAGGGCCCCGCCTCTGAAGCAGCCAACTTTGAAAACTTATCATCTTTAAAATTCATTCCCCAAGAGGAGAGCCATGCTTTGGTGCGAGCAAGGATTAGAGCCGACCTATCTGAAATGGAGGCTTTTTCACTGACTGACCAATCAATAGGTGGGAAAACATATTGATCTTCATTTATCCCATCATAGGAAAGATCCAAAACACTTTCATTGTCGCTCGTACCTTCTGGTAAATCAGCAAGCTCCAGTGTTTGAATCTCAGCAATTGTCAATCTGCTATTATCCTTTCTGCGAACAGCAACCTCATTACGCAGATCGATCCAAATATCCTCTATGTTTGGCCTGTGCAGATGCTGGGTTCCATATGCCCTGAGCACTCCTCGGATGTCAAAACCGTCTCGAGGCTTCATATGCTTCTTCAACTTGTCCTGAAGTTCGTGGACAACATTTTTGGCCTTCACTACTATTGAGCAAGTGTATCTCCCAATAGAAATTGGGAAGGATACCGCAGCCTTATGTTTACTTTGTTGGAATTTATGGAAATCCAACAGCTGCCTAACCAATTCCATCAATATCAGTTTATCCCCTGGATATCGGGGCAGTGAAAAGGATCTCCCGAGTACATGACCACCCGAAGATATGTAAACTTCTTGAATTGTAAGAAGATACATCCCCATTTGGAAACTTCGGCCCAAGCCTCATCTGAGACTCTTGTCTTCCTCAATTCAGGGTTTAGCCTGCAGATGTTTTCATAGAAGAAGGCATCATTCACCCTTCTGAATTGGTCTTTGGATCCCTTCTTTGTCAATTGAGGGAAGTATTGATACACCTGGTTCACCGTTCTGCTTCCCTTGGTATCCAGCCCGGGATAATTCCTCATCCCGGCTGCTGCGTATGTGACATATGAAGACATATAAAATTTCCCCATTGACAAGACCGTTGTCATTTGGGAATCAATCTCATTGCTGATGAGAGTGCCCCAGTCAATCCCTTGCTGATTCTTCTTGATGGTGATCATGAATTGATACATCCATCCTTGGAACACATTCGATTCGGGCAAACCAAAACCCGACTCAGCAGAGTAATGATGTCATTGATTTCTTGGATGAAATCACTCCTGGGGATAAGTCTTGGAAATCTGGAGACAGCCGGCTTGGCCTTGATCAGGAACTTCTTGTTTACATGCTTGATGCAGTCTTCCTGATCGTTGTCCCAGGCTTTCTGAGCTGACTTGATGTCCAACTCTCCATACTCTTCAAAATTGGGCAGTTTAAGGAGGTCGTCAAAGTATCCTCCGTCCAATTTGATCACTACTTCACCTGCCTGACTTCTGACAGAACGAGAAGCCGAGTCATAACTGGAGGCACAGGCCAAGATGAATTCCAGACACTGAGCGGACATGGGAAAACCCGCTGCGAGAGGCAAACCACTATCAGCTATAGATTTCATCCATGGAGTTGGGGAGGAACTCCTTACCCTACTCCAGAAATCTTCAATATCTATATTCCCGAGCTCTGTGTCCCGGATGTCGTAGTTGCAATCAATATATGATGTAGACTCCACCTTTTTAAACTTGTATTTCATTCTTCCCACTTCTCTGTCTTTTCTTGAGATGGACCAGGGTCCGACATGAAGGATGTCAAAGGAAGGAAGTTCCGAGATCAGGGGATGTCGAGCACTGTGAAAAACCCGATCTACTGGATATGTCGGAAGAACGGAAGAGTCCGACACTGGCGGGAAATCCAGGAAACCCGATGCGCTGAGAGTGTCGAAACTCTGGAAAGTCCGGCACTGCTGATGATGTCGGAAACTGAAGAAAGTCCCGACACTTGTGTTGATGTCGGAAACTCAAGAAAGCCCGACACTCCAAACCTTCAATATACTTCGGGTCTTCGACACTGCACAACACCTTCAAAACCCGAGAAGGGAAAAACAGGGTTTTTTGTTGAATTTCAAACATGCAATCTCCTTTTTTACCATTCATGTACCAAGCACATAAGAAAATTCTGAGGAAATAAAACCAAGTGGTAATTTCGAAAAGATATACCCTAAAACCTAAACCCCTTTTAGAACACGACTCCAGAAAGAAGAAGAATAAAAATCCCTCAAAACCCAGTTAGAAAATGAGAAGAATTCACGCGCAATCAATCCATAAAAACTAGGAACAAAGAATGGAGAGAGAAATACCTTTAACCAGAGAAAGGAAAGATCAAAAACAGGTGATTCAATCGGGCACAAGCGAGCTTTCGGGTTTCGAGATTGGAAGAGCATGTATGAAAATCCACGAGTTAAAAATACGTCTGGTAAAAATGACGTGGAAATCCACGTATTTATAAGAAAATTTGTAATTAATACACTTCAGCTCGGCACGTGCCAACTCACCAACAACTCGGCATTAATGCCATGTCAGCATGTTCGAGAGGTCCGAAAACCCGACACAAGGGAGCTTAGAGCAATTCGGTTTCGGGAAACACAAGACATAGAGCATGAGATGTTTAGATGCTTCACAGCTCCGAAAACCCGATACAAAGGACTAAATCGACTTCGGGTATCGGGGAACAGGTGACACAAAACATGTTTTGAATAAGGCATGTTCCGATGCGCCGGAGGTCCGAAAACCCGAATTGACTCTACATGAAGCGGGTTTCGGTTTCGAAAATAAGCGACATGTTTTGATAGGTCGTGTTCGATGTCGGAAAATCCGAACCTGAATTTCTCTACATGAAGCGGGTTTCGGTTTCGGAAAACAGTGACACAAAGCATGTTTTGGATAGGTCATGTTCCGATGCGCCGAAAGTCCGAAAACCCGAATTTCTCTTAAAGAGGCAATATTGCAAAATCAACTTCAAAAATTTCGTAGGGGTTATCTGATCATTTTGTCGTGAACTCAAAATGGAGATAACAGCTGGCTCCAGCTGGGGACTTTCTTTGTAATACCAAAGGAAGAGAACTCAGAATCTCTGGTCTTTATTCATTGGGCTACGGAGAAAAGAAGAAAAACCAAAACAAAACAAAACAAAGAAAGAAAGAAAACCAAAAGCAAACACACAACAAAAAAGTAAAATATGTACAATGCAAGAGAGCATCTTGCATTAATGGTGGAACAACTTTAGATGTTGTCCACTGAAAGGCAACGGGAGTAGTCCTCCATCCAGATATGATAGCAGGAAACTATTTTCACCATTCAGCTCATGGATTTTGAAAGGTCCTTTCCACAAAGAATCAAACTTCCCGTGCATTCCTTTTTGTTCTCTCCTCTTATCCCAAAGCAACACCAAATCTCCAATCTGGAAGTTACGCTGCTTTGATTTTTTGTCAAAAATTTTCTTCACTCTGCTCTGATGATCTGTGATGTGATCAACCACCTTGCTTCGTTCCTCTTCTAGCCTGGCTAAGTACATGACCCTCTTCTCAATGGAATTTTGAAAGGCCGTATCTTCAACTGCTTTTGCTAACTGTAAGGCTGGCAACTCCACTGAGATAGGTATCTCAGCATCAATCCCGTATAGCACCTGGAAAGGAGACATCCCTATGGCTCGCTTTGGAGTGATTCGATCAGCCCACAATGCATCATACAATGCTTTGTGCCATGTCCTCTGGTTTTCATCCACTAGTTTTCTAATTATGGTAACCAGGTTCTTGTTGCTGGATTCAGCTTGCCCATTGCCTTGAGGATAATAATCAGATGAGTGAGCCAGAGTGATGCCGAATCCATAGCAAAATTCACAACTCATGCGATGAGAAATTAGAGGCATTATCAGCTACAATCTTATGAGGTACACCGAATCTGACAATTATATTTTCCTTAAGGAACTTGCAAACAGCTTCAGAAGTTGCTTGCTTGATTGGTGCGGCTTCTACCCACTTGGTAAAATAGTCTGTAGCAGTCAACACACGTAATTATGTCCAGCACTGGAGGCAGGATTCAATGTTCCGATGAAATCAATCCCCCATTGGCGAAAAGGTTCTTCAATCACTACAGGCTTCAGAGGAAGAGCTGCTAGCTTGGGGCGACCAACGAAATGTTGACAAGCTTCACACTTGGACACCCATTCTAGCTGAATCCCGGAAGAGAGTAGGCCAATAGTACCTAGCCCGTAGGATCTTATACGCTGTTACAGAGGATGAAAAATGTCCTCCGCATGCTAGGCTATGGAAGGACTCTAATAACTTTTCCTGTTGTGATTTATCAACACAACGCAGGAAAACACCATCAATACCTTTCTTGTATATTCCATTATTCCATAAAAGGTATTTTGCAGATCTCAGCTTGACTGTCCTCTTCTCCTTTTGGTTTAAATGCGGAGGGCATTCACCATAAGTTAGAAAGAAAGCAATGTCCGTGTACCATTCATCGGTCGTACTTACAAAAAGCACCATGGGCAGCTCTGAAGAAGTGTCTTGAGTCTTTTCACACTCTGCTTCGGCATGATTTTCTGTAATTAATTGGCACAGGCCCCTTCCTCGTACCAACTTGGTAGGCCTGATGTCCAAATCGTACTCCTGAACCTTAGCTATCCAAGTACCTCGTTGACTTCCCAGCTCTTGTTGAGTCAGAATGGATTTAACAGCAGTATCAGGAACGAGAACGAGAGTATGAGAATTCAGCACATAGTACCTGAAATGTTTTACTGCTCGTACCACTGCGTAAGCATGCTTTTCAATCTGTGACATCTTCAATTCATGCTCCTTCAATGGGCAGCTCATAAATGCGATGGGAGCTTCAATGCTTTCCCTGTTTTCCTGCATCAGGATGGCGGACACTGTGTGAGCAGAGGCGTAACTATACATGATGAAATCTTTCTTGAAGTCTGGACATACTAAGATAGGAGCGCAAGCAACTGCCCTTTTGATTTCTTCGAATGCAAGCTTCCCTTCTGTACTCCATCGAAATGGAACTTTTCCTTTCATCATTCCAAGGATATCCTTGGTTTTGTCAGCGAAATCAGGTACAAACCTTCTCAGGAAATTAACCTTTCCGAAGAAAGAATGAACTCCGGTTTTACTTGTTGGTAGGGTAAGACTCTGAATGGCCTTTACCCTTTCTGGGTCAATTTTTGTTCCTTCTCTAGTCACGATATGACCTAGCAATTTTCCTTCGGTCACCCCGAACATAGACTTCTTGGGATTCAATGAAATCCCGTGACGCCTGCATCTCAAAAGAACCTGCTCCAAATGATCATAATGATCACTTCATTTTTTAGAGAAAATGGTCAAGTCATCTAAATACACAACTATGACCTTGCCCATCAGGTCTCTGAATGCCAAGTCCATAGCTCTCTGAAAAGTGGCTCCGGCGTTGATCAAGCCGAAAGGCATCCTCCTGTAAGCAAAGGTACCCCATGGGGTTGTGAAGGCCATCTTGTGTTGATCTTCCATAGTTACCTCAACTTGATTATATCCTGAAAATCCGTCAAGCATGGATAACATTTCAGATCCGGTAACAGTTTGTAATACCTGATCCATGATAGGCAAGGGATAGTTATCCTTTAGTGAGGACTGATTCAGGTTCCGGAAGTCAACACAGATTCGGATTTCACCGTTCTTCTTCCTAACAGGGACGATGTTAGCAACCCAAGTGGAGTGATGGATTGGAAAAATAATCCTGGCATCCAACATCTTCTGAATTTCCGCAAGGATAGTCCCTGAGATCTTGGGATTATAATGTCTTTGCTTTTGCCTATACGGCTTCACATCAGGTTTCAAAGGAATACTGTGCTGTACGTCTTTGGGCTTGAAGGATTTTAAATCTGCATAAGACCAGGCCAACACATCCATGTATCTCTTCAGAAGTGAAGTGAATCTTGCTTTTTCTTCAGGGGAACAACATTTCCCAATATTCACCATCCGAGGTTGATCAGACGAACCTAGATTAATTTGCTCTACTTCAGAGGAAGAAGCTCCTTCAACTTGCCTTTTGTTTTGAATAAAACGATCATGCTTATCAAACAAGCCCTCCAAAGAAACCAAACCTTTTGGTATCTTGTTGCCTTTAAGCTGGATAAATTCACCATCAACCTCTTGATATGGATCTGAGATAGTTTCACGGAAGGCTGATTCCGAACCTTCAAAATATAATTCACTGAAATTGTCAGCCTTTTCTAGAAAAGCCAACACCTGTTGATCATCATTGAACACTTGCCAATGAGTTGCATTATCTGGGATACTGGGACGGTAGACAATCTCGATAGAGTATGTATCTTGCTTGAACTGAGGGTGAGGAAGAAGAAGAGATGCAGATACGGCCAAAGAATCAGCCTTGTCATTATAATCTCTCAAAACTACCTTAATAGAAAATGCATCAAAGCATTCTATACTATCCCAAACTTTGTTCCTGTAATGTCTCAAGCGATCATTTTTCACCTGATATATACCCCTGACCTGATTGACAATCAGCTCCGCATCTCCTTGAACCTTGAGATTTCGATTCCCTTCTGTCTGGCCATTTCTAATCCTAATAACAGGGCTTCATATTCAGCCGTGTTGTTAGTATTATCAAATTGCAACTTGTAAGCTGATGGGAAAATCTCGAACTAGGAGATATAAGGACAACACCAGCACCTGATCCAGTGGTTGAGCAGCTACCATCGAATTCAAGCATCCAAATAGCATTAGGATCTTCTTCTTCGACATCTACAGTGGGTATCTCTGAAGTCATGAAATAATTCCCGAAGCTAGCATCTTCGAAAAGAATTTGAGCTTTAGGATCATCTGATTTAGTCACCAAATACTTCACCTGCGGTTCAGGATGAAGAACCTGATGAACCCCATTGACTGGGATCTTAGCTTTGGTCCAATCCATATTAATCTCTCCTCCGACGTCCTTACAAAAACCTCTACCCAAGAGGATACCGTAAGCTGCAGGAATGTCGGCAACTAGAATAGTCATTTTCACTCTCTTATCAGGAAAGGCAACAAATGCAAACTGTGCATCTTTGATTTGACCAATCAAAGGGACTTGTTTAGTTTCCATGGAATAGCACCGTCCATACGACTTAGTCAAAGTAAGCCCAAGGGCATGGGCCACTTTTGCGGGCATAACATTGTCAGAGGCTCCTGAGTCGATGATGCAATTGCTGAGTTTAAACCCATTTATAAGTAGAGACAAATAAAATGGTTCAATCTTTCCTGAAGAAGAAGCAGATGTCAGATTGTTCTCATGGTGGGAGTTGAGTAGGATTTGGAAGGAGACCTTTTGAAGGTGATGGAACAACCACTTTACTTCTGATGAACTTGGCCAGCTTTTCAAACTGTTCAGGATTCGACTGAAGGTATTCTACTTCCGACATTTGAATTTTGGTTCTCTTTGCATGATCAACAATATCAAAAGCAGTATAAGAAGGAGTAATGGTAGGCTCAGTTCTAATTACATGAGCTTGAGCTGAGGCACTGATCTTAGGAGAAGGAGAGTAAGGAGCAGCTGCCTTTTTGGTAACCTCTCTTTCAGTTTGTGCTGAAATAGGGGTACCCCTCTTAACTATGGCTATCGGAGGTTCCTTATTCTTCTCCTTAGTGTTTTCAAGAGGTTTTCTGGGATTCTGAGATTGGGACCGAGTGAAGACCGCAAATGACTGACCATCAGTGCACATTCATCTTCATCGTATTCCAAATACCCAATGCTGGAGTCGCCAGCCGACTCCTCATAAGATTCATCGGCATATCCTGAAGCTTCAAAAGCCTCTAGAGAATCTGGTTCTTCTGGTTCTTCCCCTTCTTCAACTATTTCTACTGCTGCATTGATGGGAGGAGCTTCAATTGCTAGCCTCGGCTGAGCAGGAGTTAACCATGGCCTATCTCTGGCAGGCGCACCATTGTTGTTATTGAAATTCCATCTAGGAATATCCCGATACGGAACATTGTTCACCTGTTGAGACATTTGCTTTTTTAAAGAAATTAAATCATTAGCCATTTTCTGAAACATAGGATCAGTATTACCTTGAGAAGAACCTTGATTTTTGAGTTTAGGTATGTCCTTCTTGATTCTTCCAGCCAAAATAAGATCATCTTCTATTTCAATAGCTGTTGACTGAGCAACAACCAGATCTGAATAACCGACCTTCTTAATAAAAAGCTCACATCAGGAGGCTGAGCATTAATGAAGAAGCATTTCTGATTCTCCGCAGTTGGAACAGCTATCTCCGGAATCTTCCGAATCAGTTTATTGAACTTTTCCACGAAGTCCCGCATGGGTTCATGAGATTCCTTCTTCATATGAGTAAGTTGAGCTAACAAGGCATGAGAATCTTCAGCTGGTTTGAATCGTGCTTCGAACTTGGTCCACATGGTAGCCCAGTTTGTGATGCATGCATTTGGAAGATGATAAAACCATTCAGCTGCTGCACCATGTAATGTTTCAACAAAAAGTCAACAGAAACATCTTCGTGAGCTACTCCGAGGACGCCACACGCTACAAAGAAAGATGCAACATGTTCATCCGGATGCTGCTTCCCATCCCCATTGAATTTGGGAATGTTTTTACGTGATCCATGTGGTAACTCATGCAATGGTGGAGTTAATGAAAGAGGACCAATAACTGCGCCCCAAGGCACAGGCTGCACTGCCATCCTTCTGAAAAGGGTGCGTATAGGGATCTGAGTATCAGACAAGAGTAATGCACGACAAGTTGCAGACGCTTCCCGTTCCATGGGGATCCGGTTTCTCTGAACAGGCGAAGAACTTCTGGTTTGGTTAGAAACAATGCTATTGGGGAAAAGGTTGAAATTGTGCTGTTGTAGCAACTCAAAGAGTGGGTCAATTTCACCTTGGGCTCGGCGGGACCGAGTGAAGATCTTCCTGGCCAGCTTGAACTGGGAAAGAGACCTTGTTGAAAATAAGGCAAATACGGAGTCGCCAGACACCAAGAGGATAAGCTTTACACTATAAATCCGTATTCCCCAATGGAGTCACCAAAAACTGTTGGTTGGATATTTTGTCAAACCAAAATATGAGGTTCAACCACAGTATATGGGATTAAATCCCTCCTCAAAGACAGGTGAGGCTGCCTGCTTGCTACTAATCTAAAACACAACGAAAAAAATAATATATACAAAGATTCACACTAATCTAACCATTGGGGTTGGGATAGAATCCCAAATCCACATTCACACGATTCAAAGATATGGCTTTCAGTAAATGAACGGGTTAGAAACTATTACAATGAAAGAAGCACAATGGAAAGGAAATGAGAGAAACATATTTTCTTTCGAGTAAACGCAGAGCACGAAATAATCATACGAGCTTTAGATCATAAATATAATGTCTGAGATGATTAGCCACACTAAGATGCTATGCAAAGAATAGCTTAAGATCATGAACATAAGAACAATGTCTTAAGTAAGATATATCCCACAACACAAAGTTTGTAAAATAATATCAAATCCTATTCTTTGAAATGATCGAACGAAAACACAAAGTTTTTCTTCTTTCCAATAGCTCCGAATATTACAAAAATCTCGACCCTTTGGAATGCATAAGCATCCCTTATTTATAATAAAAGGAAACGAGAGAAAATAGGATAAATCCTAGAAAATAGTGTTCTTTAAAACAGAGTTCTATTTTGCTTGACTCTCACACAGGAGACCAAGTCAAAATTTGCTTCCTATGTGACGAAACAGAAATGAAAAAGACATGTCAATTTCAAGATTGAAATGACATGAAACATTAGGACTTAGTCTGAATCGTCATCCTTTGCTCCTTCATCTTTTTCTTCCTCCAGCTGAGACTGTTTGTTCTGAAATTCTTGGAACTTCCGAATTATGCCTTGCATCTCGTTCTCATCAGGCGCAGTGGAATGATCATTCCAAATTTCACAAGTTTCATGAGTATCGCTGGCATTGCCGGGAAGCTTTTTCAATCCTTTGCTGAGCTTTCTTAAGGCCTCCAAAGAATGTTCAATCCTTACCAACCGATCAATGATCTCAAGACCAAATCCGTGCACTGGTTCATATTGAACAGACTCTTGGACTTGTTTGAAGAGATCATCCGCTGATAAGATACCTGAGTTCCCAACTGACACCTTTGGACAAATCTTCAGCAATTCTTCTTCTAGATCACTTTTTCCATCAATCAATTTATCCCTCGATTCTCTCAACTTGCTGCAGGCTTCATTGAGAATCTTTACTCTGAACCTGATGGCCTTGGTCAGCTGAAAATGCTTATCCGTATGTGGGAGAATACCTTCTTCTACTAAGAGATGTGCTGGTATTTGCTTTAACACATGGAGAGCTTCAAAAGTCAAATCAAGATGTCCAATTTCTTGAGAGAATTCATCATCCATCTTCTCTCCCTCCTTCTGAATGTCCCCTAAAGACTGATGAACTTTCACAACGTCTTGAATTACTTCCTTCCCCTGTTGGAGCAACCTTTGGATCCATTCATCAACCACCCTTCCTTTTTTAGCAATCTTTTCAATTGTAGGCACCGATGAGAAATCGAATCCGACAGAGACAGAAGAAGGTGGTATGGATTCAAGGGGTTTTGAGAGTTTAAGCAAAACCTCTGTCAACTGCTCCACTTTTCTCTTAAGCTCATCTCTGCTGTCTTTTGTTTCTTTTAACTTTTGGCACAACACGTTTGTGGCATCCCGTGCATCTTGTTGCGCCCCTTCTGCTGTCACTTTCCCTAGAGCCACCCTGGTTATCTGATAATCAGAGGCTGTTATATCCTCTCTAGTTTTGTCAGTCGAGGGAGTGGCAATCTCTGCGAACTTATCTCCTGAAGCGTCCACCAAAACCCTTGAAACTGTTTTGGGCTTCTTGCCTGATTTAGCAGTAGGAGCCTTGAGTGAGCTGAAATCAAAGGCTGGTAGGGGCACAATCACCTTCCTCTTCCTCGGAGTTTGCTCGAGTAGCCATTGCGGCGTATCAGAGGGAGTTGCCATGGTTGTAGAAGCTGGTATCATACTCTCAAGGGGAGAAGATTCTACTAGTGGAGGAGGAATAGTTACCAACGTGGTAGTAGATCCAATAAAAAGAGGCACAGGAGGGGGCGTGTTGGTGATCACTTGGGTACCAGCAGAGAGGGGTGAAAGTCCAGAGAAAATACTGGCCATTACTGAAGAAGTTGATGGAGAATAAGGAGGTAGGAGTGGTTGTGAGGAAAGAGGCACAGATCCAGACTCCAAAGCCTTGGATGCAAGAGATAAGGTCTCTTCAGTTGAGCAATCAGCAAATGGTGAAACCAGAGGCTGACTTCCTTCTCCTTCCAAAGTAATTTCTCCTATTTCTGGTGGCGTTGGTGATTCTGGCACATTCACCGTTTCTACTGGAGAAACAATTGAAGAGATTTCTCTTTCTTTCCTCTTTTTGACAATCTTGACCTTTATAGGCCCCCTAGAAGACTTTCTGTCCTTTTCCTTTTTGGAGGGCCCCGCCTCTGAAGCAGCCAACTTTGAAAACTTATCATCTTTAAAATTCATTCCCCAAGAGGAGAGCCATGCTTTGGTGTGAGCAAGGATTAGAGCCGACCTATCTGAAATGGAGGCTTTTTCACTGACTGACCAATCAATAGGTGGGAAAACATATTGATCTTCATTTATCCCATCATAGGAAAGATCCAAAACACTTTCATTGTCACTCGTACCTTCTGGTAAATCAGCAAGCTCCAGTGTTTGAATCTCAGCAATTGTCAATCTGCTATTATCCTTTCTCGCGAATAAAGAACCATTACGCAGATCGATCCAAATATCCTCTATGTTTGGCCTGTGCAGATGCTTGGGTTCCATATGCCCTGAGCACTCCTCGGATGTCAAAACCGTCTCGAGGCTTCATATGCTTCTTCAACTTGTCCTGAAGTTCATGGACAACATTTTTGGCCTTCACTACTGTTGAGCAAGTGTATCTCCCAATAGAAATTGGGAAGGATACAGCAGCCTTATGTTTACTTTGTTGGAATTTATGGAAATCCAACAGCTGCCTAACCAATTCCATCAATATCAGTTTATCCCTGGATATCGAGGCAAAAAAGGATCTCCCGAGTACATGACCACCCGAAGATATGTAAACTTCTTGAATTGTAAGAAGATACATCCCCATTTGGAAACTTCGGCCCAAGCCTCATCTGAGACTCTTGTCTTCCTCAATTCAGGGTTTAGCCTGTAGATGTTTTCATAGAAGAAGGCATCATTCACCCTTCTGAATTGGTCTTTGGATCCCTTCTTTGTCAATTGAGGGAAGTATTGATACACCTGGTTCACCGCTCGCTTCTCTTGTATCCACCCGGATAATTCCTCATCCCGCCCTGCGCGTGACATATGAAGACATATAAAATTTCCCCGTTGACAAGACCGTTGTCATTTGGGAATCAATCTCATTGCTGATGAGAGTGCCCCAGTCAATCCCTTGCTGATTCTTCTTGATGGTGATCATGAATTGATACATCCATCCTTGGAACACATTCGATTTAGGCAAACCAAAACCCGACTCAGCAGAGTAATGATGTCATTGATTTCTTGGATGAAATCACTCCTGGGGATAAGTCTTGGAAATCTGGAGACAGCCGGCTTGGCCTTGATCAGGAACTTCTTGTTTACATGCTTGATGCAGTCTTCCTGATCGTTGTCCCAGGCTTTCTGAGCTGACTTGATGTCCAACTCTCCATACTCTTCAAAATTGGGCAGTTTAAGGAGGTCATCAAAGTATCCTCCGTCCAATTTGATCACTACTTCACCTGCCTGACTTCTGACAGAACGAGAAGCCGAGTCATAACTGGAGGCACAGGCCAAGATGAATTCTGGACACTGAGCGGACATGGGAAAACCCGCTGCGAGAGGCAAACCACTATCAGCTATAGATTTCATCCATGGAGTTGGGGAGGAACTCCTTACCCTACTCCAGAAATCTTCAATATCTATATTCCCGAGCTCTGTGTCCCGGATGTCGTAGTTGCAATCAATATATGATGTAGACTCCACCTTTTTAAACTTGTATTTCATTCTTCCCGACTTCTCTGTCTTTTCTTGAGACGGACTAGGGTCTGACATGAAGGATGTCGAAGGAAGGAAGTTCCGGAGATCAGGGGATGTCGAGCACTGTGAAAACCCGATCTACTGGATATGTCAAGAACGGAAGAGTCCGACACTCAAGCGGAAATCCAGGAAACCCGATGCGCTGAGAGTGTCGAAACTCTAAGAAAGTCCGACACTTGTGTGATGTCGGAAACTGAAGAAAGTCCAACACTTGTGTTGATGTCGAAAACTGAAGAAAGCCCGACACTCCAAACCTTCAATATACTTCGGGTCTTCGACACTGCACAACAGCCTTCAAAACCCGAGAAGGGAAAAACAGGTTTTTTGTTGAATTTCAAACATGCAATCTCCTTTTTTACCATTCATGTACCAAGCACATAAGAAAATTCTGAGGAAATAACACCAAGTGGTAATTTCGAAGAGATAGACCCTAAAACCTAAACCCCTTTTAGAAAACGACTCCAGAAAGAAGAAGAATAAAAATCCCTCAAAACCCAGTTAGAAAATGAGAAGAATTCACGCGCAATCAATCCATAAAAACTAGGAACAAAGAATGGAGAGAGAAATACCTTTAACCAGAGAAAGGAAAGATCGAAAATAGGTGATTCAATCGGGCACAAGCGAGCTTTCGGGTTTCGAGATTGGAAGAGCATGTACGAAAAATCCACGAGTTAAAAATACGTCCTGGTAAAAATGACGTGGAAATCCACGTATTTATAAGAAAATTTGTAATTAATACACTTCAGCTCGGCACGTGCCAACTCACCGACAACTCGGCATTAATGCCATGTCAGCGTGTTCGAGAGGTCCGAAAACCCGACACAAGGGAGCTTAGAGCGAATTCGGGTTTCGGGAAACACAAGACATAGAGCATGAGATGTTTAGATGCTTCACAGCTCCGAAAACCCGATACAAAGGACTAAATCAGACTTCGGGTATCGGGGAACAGGTGACACAAAACATGTTTTGAATAAGGCATGTTCCGATGCGCCGGAGGTCCGAAAACCCGAATTGACTCTACATGAAGCGGGTTTCGGGTTTCGGAAAATAGGCGACACAAAGCATGTTTTGGATAGGTCATGTTCCGATGCGCCGAAAATCCGAAAACCCGAATTTCTCTACATGAAGCGGGTTTCGGGTTTCGGAAAATAGGTGACACAAAGAATGTTTTGGATAGGTCATGTTCCAATGCACCAAAATTCTTTCTCTTCAAGAGGCAATATTGCAAAATCAACTTCAAAATTTCGTAGGGGTTATTCAAAACGGAGATAACACACTCCAAATGGCATCAAACTTGGAATGCTTTCCTGGTTTTTCCCGATCTACATCCCACTTTAGAACTAAGTCCCCCTCTTGAAAGGTCCTTATTCTTGATTTCTTATCAAAGGTCTTCTTGATCGATGCTTGATCTTTCTCCATGACTGCATTGCATGCTCTCTTTCCTCTCCTACTTCCATCAACTCTGCATACCTGATTGTCATAGGTTCAAACTTGTCTAGCTCCAATGTTTCATGAGATCCAAAGTGGGCAGCTCTAATGATATGGGAAATACTACCTCTTTTCCATAAAAAGCTTGTAAAGGGAGATTCTGTGGAAATTTTGGATGTGATCCTATCAGCCCATAGGGCTTATTCAAGCTATGCATGCCAAGTTATCTTATTATCATCAAGGGTCCTTCTTATAATCCTTAACAATTTTTTGTTTGTGGACTCTACTTGGCCATTACCTTGGGGTAATAGTTTGATGAAGTGCTGAGGTATACACCATTTTTTACAACCCATTCAGTGATCCTTGTACTAATAAATGCCAATGCATTATTTGATATAATAGTGGCAGGGACCCCAAACCTGGTGGCTATTCCTTCATAGAAATCCAAGATTTTGGATTCATTTACTTCCTTAAGAGCCACTGCTTTAGTCCACTTGGTGAAATAGTCTATTCTTTGTAAGTATCCACTTGTGGCCCTAGCTTGAGTTTGGGTTAATCACTCCAATGAAGTCTAGTCCCCATTGCATGAATGAATGATCCACTGAAATTGGACAAAGGGGTAGGGATGCTAACTTTTCCTTCCCTATGAAGAATGCACACTTCTTGCACTTCTTGACCCATGAGTAGCAATCCCTAAACATTGTAGGCCAATAATAACCAACTTTCATGATTTTGAGAGCTATTACTTGAGGAGAAAAGTGGCATCATGCTTCGCATCATGAAACTCATGCAATATCCTTTCAATTTGGCTCTGCCCCCAATGCACATCAATAGGACACTATTGATATCCTTCTTGAACAAAACACCATTGATAAGTACATATGGGATGGCTTGTAGTCTAAAGTATCTCCTCTTTGCTTTGTTCCATTCTGGAGGGCACAAACCTGTTTGGAGATAGTGCACCAAGGCTTGAGTCCAACATGGAATAGGTGCATCATTAGCTGGCTACTCTTGATCATTTTGTAGTAACAAGACAACCTCTTCTTCGTCTCTACCGACCCGACTTGTTGCTTGGAAACGAGCTTCTCACACAAACCCTTTCCACAAACCATTTTGGTCACTTTGATTTCAATGTCATATTCCATTACCCGAGTGATCCAACCTGATCTTTTTTCATTCAAGTCCTTGTTCAGGAGAAAATCCTTAACACTAGCATGGGATACTAGCAGTTGAATCTTATTGTTCAAGACTAAGTGTCTGAAATTCTTCAAACTCCTAATGACAACAAGGACCTACTTCTTAATGAAAGAGTACTTTACCTCGTAATCCTCCAAGCTTTGACTGAAGAAGGCTATGGGCTGTTCTGAACCTTCTTTGTTGGGCTGAACCAAGATAGTTGAGACTGTGTCTAATCCTCCAAAAGCATACAACATGAAGTCTTTTGAAAAGTCTGGGTTAACAAGAGTTGGGGCCTGTGATATTGCGAGCTTGATGGCCTCAAAACTCTCTTTGCCTTCTATTGTCCATTTGAATGCAAGACTCTTCTTCAACATCATTGTTAAAGGATTCACAAGAGTGGAAAAATCAGGCATAAACCTACAAACAAATTTTATTCTCCCCAAGAAGATTTGGAGAGAATTTTTGTGTTGTGGTAATGGGAGTGTCTGGATTGCTTCAACCCTTTCAGGATCAATTATTAACCCTTCTCTTGAGATAATGTGGCCCAAAAATTTCCCCTCATGAGCTAGGAACACACACTTCTTTGGGTTTAATGACACTCTGAACCTTCTACACCTCTAAAATACCTATCTAAGGTGGAAGAGATGGTCTACAACATTCTTTGAGAAGATAGTGATGTCATCTAGATACACTAGAACCATATTGTTGATCAAGCCTTTGAATGCCATGTCCATAGCTCACTGAAATGTTTCTCTAGCATTTAATAGTCCAAATGACATCTTTTTAATAGCATATGTACCCCATTTGGTAGTGAAGGCTATCTTGAACTGATGTTCCTATTTCTCCATTATCTAATTATATCTCGAGTATCCATCTAGCAATGAAATCCTCTTAGAGCTAGATACAACACATGTAAGACTTGTTCCGTTGATGGAAGTGGGTAGTGATCTTTGAGTGATGCTCTATTCATATCACAAAATTCCACACACGCTTTGATATCTCCACTTCTTTTCCTCACGAGACACCAACTTTTCAACCCAAATTGAATGCTTGATAGGGAAGATGATGTTGGCCTCAATTAGCTTGCTCAAATCTTTCCTCATGAGAGGATCAATGTGAGGATTTATTGGCCTTTTCTTATGTCTAGAAGGCTTTGATCCTGGATCCAACTCGATAGTTTGGTATGCCGCTTTTCGGTTGAAACCTCTTAAATCTTTGTAAGTCTAGGCAAAGAAATCTAGGAATTCTTGAAAATTTTGAACGAATTCAAATTTTTCTTGTTGAGTGCTCACCTTGCCAATCCACAATGTTTTGCCTTCTTCTATGGAGATGGGCTCAGAATCTTCACCCTTTACTTGGATATTCGCCTTCTCCTTTTGGAATTTTTTGGTTGGGTTGAATATTGATTCTAAAGTGACAAGACCCTTTAGTATTTTTTTGGTCCTCACTTCATCACTTAATCGCCATACTGCTACTCTAGTCTGCTTGGTTTATAGTGGAGAAATCAAATTCTTCTTGTATAAAGTTGACAATTTACTTGATCATTTTTGAAGACTTTCCAACTTGTGTTGTTGTCAGGACAGATGACCTCACAATCAACTTGATATGGGGCTGAATTTTATCACTCTTGATACCCTCCACAACATCAAAGGCTTCCCCAATTGCTGCCAATATTTCTACCGCTTCATTCTTTTTCCTCGGGATGGAATTGATGCTGAATGCTTCAAATCCTTAGTGATGTCCCATACCCAGCTATTGTAGTTCTTTAGTAGGTCATTCTTAACAATATTTTCTCCTCGAGACTTGATTTGAAACTAGTTCACCATCGCCAAACACTTACAAGTTCTTTATACTTCTTTTCCTTGCCCAATGCAGTCCATGGACCAAAGCCTCATACTCTGTTATATTTTTGAACAAGCAAATTAGAAACAGAAAGCTGAGTAGTATTTCATACCTTGAGGTGAAACAAGCATAGCCCCTCCTCCAGCTCCTTGTCTACTCCTTGAGCCATCAAAGAACAACTACCATACTTCATTATCATCTTTTTGTTTTAGCTTAATGATGTCAGGAAGAGGGTGATTCTCCTCATGCAAATAATAGACTCCTAGCTCAGATTCCTCCATCTCCTTATAGGGGTCAAAATCATGCCTCTTATTCACCCACTCATCGAGGGTCAAGTCTAGGATACACCCCACCTTGGTATCTAGCTTCACAAGTGCTTGGGAGGTCCTCCTAATCAAAGGATGAACAATTGGCATTGATCGGGCTAGGTACATAAGGCTCAATATGGTAATATGTAATGGGCTCAGATCTAATTATGGCCTTTGCTCCATACCTTGTTCTAAAAAGCATGTGCGACCAATCAGCAGACAAATAGCCTCCAATTTTAGTAGTGAAGTCTCTTGACAAACAAAATGCAAAATGTGGTGGAAATTCTATTACTAATACCTTTTACAATCTTTGTCACATTAGGGCATGCATGTTATGTGAGGCTCAAATCCTTGATGACACAACTATTGTTACCGCTTATCCCATCCAAATTCTGCAATACACCCTTGGAGATGACTTTGTATTGAAGACCCAGTTGATTGGCTATTTGTTTTTGGAATTACAGCTACTTTCCGCCTCGAATCAATCATGCATTTCTGTATGAATTTGTCTCCAATGATAAATGAAACATAGAATGGAGGGGGTTTCAGATTCTTACCTTGTTTTCCTCCATTGTTTCCTTCGGCCGAGTAGCATTGGTAAGCACTTTCTCTTGTTGGTTGGGGCTGATTTGAGGCTGACCAATTGGCCATAGTATCTTGCAACAGATCTCTCTACCTTGGGATAGCCAATGAATCCCACATTAAAATATTCACATTTGTTCAATGATGTTAAATGGGGATGAGCTATCCTTTTTCTGCCCCTTCCTTGTACATTTTTCTCTTACACATGGGTTGTTACAACCGGTGTCTGAGTGGGTCTGGAAGGTGGCTTGGGATAACTCTACACATTGGGAGTTACACTTTGAGTTCCAATACCTTATGGAATAATAGAGGGTTGAGGATTACCTGAGTTTGATAACTGTCCCTCTCCAATATTCCTTTTCTTGGACCATGTATTGGCAGCTACACTTTGAGAAGGTGTTTGATTCATCCCACATAAATATTTAGCCTGCCAATTGACAAGCATGGTCTCACTTGGAGGTGCCTCTTTTTGGGTTTCTTGCTGTTAATTTTCCTCTTGACTGGGATCTTGGGACACACCAATGTTCTATACCATCAAGGCCTAGTTCAATGCACCATTGAAACACATTGATTGGTTATGGGGCTGACTGCATGGGAAACACCAATCATATTCTTGTGTCATGTTGTTTTGTGTAGGAACCAAGGCCCTCGATGTTGAAGTTGTGTTTGGATCATATGGTCGGTAATGCCTAACAACTTGAGGTTGTCCTTGGTTTTGATTTTGACTTGTAGCCTGAGCTGGTGGTCTATTTTATGTGTATGGGGCCCACTTGATACTAAGTCTCGAGGCGATATGGCTTAGAACCCTAAGCTTGCTACCTTTTAATAGTCACTAGCTCATTTCCTAGGTTCTACAACTGTTTCATAACCTCTTCAAGATATTTTGAAGTCATACAGGATGAGGTGGAGGCTTCAGCTGAACTCGATTCCTAGGAGTAGGTATAGGAGCTAATGTGGGTGTCGACTAGTACTTGGATCTCCCCTTACAGGTATAGAGGCATGGTTGGCTTAGGAGCAATTTTACTAGCCTTGAATTAAACAATTTTTCAGATCTGATAGGAATGTTGTAGGATGTAGGTAAGGTTATGCCTCCCATTGATTGAATCATTAAAGCAATATCAAAATTTAGAGCTCTAAGAAATTATAAGAAAGCACCTTCATCTATGGGCCTTACAGCCAATGGAATCATATCCCATGTCCTTTGAAATATAAGGTTGAAATATGTCAACTTGCTTGTTAGGGGCCCTCTTGATTGTTTTCAGTTGCTCCAACAAGGATAGATTATCTCCCTTCTCTCCAAATTGATTATGAAGAGCTCTGCATAGATGGTCCTAAGTTTGAATAGAGCCTATTGTTAGACTCCTGAACCATTGTGAAGCTTTACCCTTGAGTGAAGAGGCTAGTAACTTGACTATAATGTCCATCTCAGTGATCTCATGAATTGCATAGACATTTGTAATGTCTTGAATGTGATCACTAGGAGAAGTCTAGTTCTCTCCAGTGAAATATGGGATGCTCTTTAATGCTGCAACTGGGACTAGATTTTGTGCATTAAGGGAAAGTGGACTGCTACCAATGAAATTGACATAGGGGTTGGGTGGTTGTGCCATTATGATTGGCCTGAGAACCCTTGTTGATTGAATGAATGGCCTACTAGGAGGAGGTGTCGACAAGGTTCTATTTGGTGGAGATGGAGACCTTTGAGCTCTTCTCCCCCTTCCCCTTCCTGTCAGGGACAAGTGCAGATAGACAAACAATCCTTCTTCTCTAGTTCTTGATCTGGTATGAATCCTTCTCATGAATTTACCAATCCTGGGATGCTGAAACCAGTGGACTCTGATACTTTAGAGTCGCCAGATGTGTAATTTCAAAGCTTCTTAAAAGCTAAAATTACAAGTGCACATCAATCTTGCTATAATAAAGATGGAGACTTCTTGGTCCCACTAGGCATGCCAAAACTATTAGTGCAAAATCACAACACCCCTAAATGTCTACAACTAGATGGGTTGAGACTCTTAGTGTGATTTTACAACATGGATCATCTCTAAAACTGAACCTTGCGAGTTGAGAGAGCTCTCTAGATTAAGGCCGCTCTTATTCCTCTCGTTAAGGTGCACAAAAAGAAATTACAGAAGATCTATTTTAAAACCTACTCTATCTTACTAAGGAGACAGGGTTGATAAGATACAAAAAGTAAACCTAAGCTAGTAAGGTGATGCACCAAAGGAATGTTAGACACTCATTTTACAATTTAACATAGACCACAGAAATGTAATACAACTACCATGCACAGATAACCAAACTATAATGAGAGATCAAAAGATAACAATGAACACATGAGAGGGTTGATAATCATCCATAGACATATATTATTGCTCTAGAGTTGATACAATACATTACAAGAGCCAAGAGGTAAAACTTTGTATTACAACTTGAATGGGAGGTTAGGACTCCATGAACTCATCTGCAGACCAGAGGAGAAGGGAGGGTGCAAAATAGAAATGTCTAACCCTTTACAATGAGCCCAACTCCTTATTTTATAGATGTAGTGAAGAGGGAAGAAGAAATGAGGTGGGAAACTTGATTTGAAGCTCAACTACTAGCCATCAATGCCCTTACAAATCTACCCATAATCTATTGATTCTGTTGTTCTATGTACATGTTGAAGAAGGGAGAACGATAGATCGAATCGAATCTAATCTAGTTGTTGGGGACAATTAGATTGCATATTAATGGAGTGAAGATGTTTCCCTAATTTTCACCCACCAAACCTCCTTGAAATTAAAGTTTCAAGTTTACATGGCGTAGATGAGGTCGAGACCTTTCTAATGGTGCCAAATTTATTAAGTTTCGTCTTGGGTCGAAAGATATGTCCATTTACATATTTCAAGTTGGGTCCATACAAAAATGGCAAAAAATAGTTAGCGGAATTGGTCCGCGGCCCGAAATTTGCTTAGCTCCTTTTGGCACCTAAAAATACAAAATGCAAAAATTGCCCCATAGCCCCATAATTCATTTTGTCAAAAACCATCTTTGGGCCCACATGTCTGCATTTTACATTTTCAAACAAAATCCTCTCAAGGCACGCCTTCCCACATGTAATTGAGGTTTGACACGTGGCTCCTTTGGCATCAACGGAGGTGCGGCTCATTTTTTCACTGTACGCCTTCTCGGGAATAAAGTTCAAACCACCTCCGACGACCCACCTTCCCGCTTTGACAAAATGTTGTAGATCTCCATATCAACATGTAATAAGGAAAAACATTGTAGATTGGCAAGGTGATCACTCACCACAAATATCTAGAGGGTAAAAGAATGCATCTAGAAGGTACACACTTGTATCTAATGGATAAAAGAATGCACCCAAAAAGTATAATTGTTAATACAAAATTTGAATACAAATATCTCTTTTTGTGGAACCTATATCAAAAATAGAGAGAAACCAATAAAGTTTCTTGAAAAACCTGTAAAGCTAATATAATTTTTATTCAAAAATATATCTCGTACATAATTGTATGTATTTTTTAGATATGTGCTATAAAACCCTTTAAAATGTCTAGTTTTAACTATCTCAAAACATGGTCGAGTTTATAGTTAGTTATAGGGTTTTGGCACCTTCCAAATCCAATGGGACACTCTATTTTACATAAAAATGCATGTTTAGAAAAATTGATAAAAATTCCAAATACATGAGAATAATAAACCGTTGTTTGTAAAGAAAACTTACATATGAAATTCTACATCATCTATAGCTCTAATACCATGAAAGGAATGATAAGAAGATTGTTCCAAGTCATGATCTTAGATGATAATAGAACACCACATTAGATTTGCAAAATAAAAGAGCTAAAATACCATATACGGAAATCCATCATAATTTATAATGCCTAATACATTACAATAAAATGACTTGAATTACTCAATAAGAAAGATGTACATATATGAGGAGGGAAGTGAAACTACTACCTAAATTAGTGGTGAATAACTCCCACTAACTGATATTGGTAGTTAAGTTAACTCCCAAAGACTAGTAATCTAGCTCCATATAACCGAGAAGCTAACTCAACATAACTAGTAAGCTAACTCCACACAAGTAGTACACCTAAGAAAACTAACCCAACAAGTGTAGGGCTAACAAAAGTGTAATAATTATCCTAATAAATAAACAAAAGGATAAATAATAACCTACACTAAAATTATATCCATAAGGGAGGGTTTGAAAAAATGTATTTGAGTGGGTAAAATTTAGTTATAAGCTTGGTTCTATTATTCAATAGGTAATGGTGAAGTTTTGGAAAGTAAAAATGACAACCAAACAAGATTTTTCAATTTGGGGATACTTGAGCTCATAGGATATTAAATTACAATTGAGATAGTACACTATTTTTTCTTTTTGGCTTAGGTCATACTCATGCGAGAGAAAAGTGCCAATAGAAATTGGGTAGAAAATATGGATAGCAAAAGTGTACCTAGAGTTGGAAGCATGAGACTGATAGATTGATCAAGTATTGTTTGAGAAAGGAAAAGGCCTACTACTGCTCTGGTCCCCAAATGAATTTGAAATCTTTCTTAAGCAGATGGGTGAATGAATGCCATTTTTAGCAAGTCTGCGAAATGAAGCAAATGACTAGCTTGTATCTTCCTTGTAGGTCGCACAACTATTTGATATTCTCGGGAGGAGGAATTTTAGTAATTTCATTGACTTTGGATGGGTCCACCTCAATCCCTCTCGTTGATATAATTATGCCTAGAAACTTCCCTGATAATACCCCAAATACACATTTCATTCTATTCAATATGACCGTATACTCTCAAAATGTTCAAAGATACGTCACGAAACTTTAGGGTAGTGTTCTCTTGTATTTAATTTTCCTAGGTTATCATCTACATAGTCCTCCATGATATCATGTAGTATATCATGGAATATTACTTGTCATGGCTCATTGATAGGTTACACCAACATTTTTGAGGTGGAAGGGCTTTACTTGATAACGAATGTTCCCTAAGGGGTTATAAAGGCCATCTCGTGCTTTGATCTTCTTCACTATCTTTATTTGTTTGTATCCTGAAAATCCATCTGTAAGAGATAGCATTTCATATCCCACATTTGAATTAACAATCATGTCTATATTAGGAAAATGAAAATCATCTTTTGTAAATGCCTTGTTGATGTCCCGATAGTCTATCAAAATTATGATTTTTACCAGTTTCTTTTGTCTTGAACTACACTTGATATCCACTCAGAGTAGTCAATGGGTATGATGAACCTTGCTGCTAATAGTCTCTCTAACTCCTCTTTAACCGTAAGGGCTAATTGTGGATGAATTTTCCTTATTATTTGTTTAATAAGCTTTATGTCTCGATGCACTACTAAGTTTTTCACCATCAAAGTTGGATCTAAGCCCGGCATATCTTTATAAGACCATGCAAATATATCCACAAATTCTTTGAAAAGCAAGGTGAATTTCTTCTATTCTTGTACTTGAAAGAGAGGCTCCTAGCTTGACTACCTTTTGGTCTTCTTCTATTCCAATATTCACATCAAGAGTTTCCTCTATGAGCATTTTTGGCATATCCTTTATATGCGTAGGGTTGGGAAGAAGGTTGAAATCTTCTTCCAAGGGTGTCTTTACGATATTTTTCACCCTTAGAATGATCACTTATTTTATCCATTGATTTTTTTACTTACTATTCATTCATCACCTCAAAGATGTTTTCACTTTTGAATTGGACATACATTTTTTTGAGGCTTTTCCTTGAACTTTTCCCTCAAATTTTCTTAAATTTTACTAACCATGAAGAGCAACTTCCTTGGTGAAGTACTCACAAGTATCTAAGTCAATGAAGAAACTTATCTTATGATCTACAAGGGAATGGTATCACGTATTCCCATAAATTCTGCAATAGCCTCATCATTCTCAAAGAGATACAATGGCATATGATGTTATTGGTCCCAATCAACAAAGGTATGGTATACAAGGTAAACTTTATTATTAGTGGGGGTTATGGTAAGGATAACAGTATCCATAAAAAGGTTTGTGGAGGCAAGATCCTTGTATTGGCTATAGTGGGAATCTGTGTCACTATCCGAATAAGCAGAGCTATCCTCACACTCAAAGTAGGTAGCATCTTGATCCATGGGATGTGACCCATATGGCCAAATACCAATACCATAGTGTTCTATTTCAAAATGTGGAAGTGGACCGGATCACTTACTCCTTGTTAAAATTTTCCACATCTCGAGTCTTTTGTAACCTATGGAATACATCATTCCACTGGATTTGGCATATTCTAGGGTTTTGTAGCAGGTAGGCTTAGTTTCCTCGTGGACCCAAGTTGTAGGTGGGTCCAACAATATCTCTTCTGCAAGTAGTTCACTAGGAAAAAATGTCCCTATAATATGTTCATCTTTAAGCCATTTAAAGTGATAGCTGGGTCTGCCTCTTATTTTTGGTAACAAATAAAAATCTAAAACTAGGAGAGCTTGTTGTATATTATATTCTCCACAACCATACTCAAGGATTTTCATCTCCCATGAATAAAAGGGAGAAGTAGAAGTAGAAGCCTCATGAGAAAAAGAACTTAGGAGTCCGAATCGACCAATAATTCAAGATCTTCTGATTGGAGGGTAATAAAAATAACAGTAGAGGGACATGCATATGTACCCCTATGCACAAATCGGTTGAGATCTCTACAAAGTGACCGAAGGGTTCTAGATCACCTTGAATGGTAATAGTGTGTCCCTCATGTTTCAATTTAATACATTGATGAAATGTTGATGGTATGGCTTGCATGGCATGGATCCATGGGTGGCCAAGAAGCATATTATATGGAAGTTCCAAATCTAAGACATGAAACTTCATGTTGTGGCAAGTAGGCCCTACTTCCATCGGCAGTGTTATTGTTCCAGCTGACTCTCACTCCAAATTTTTGTAAGTAGTTATGGTGATAATGTGGGACTCTAGATCTTCCTTTGTGTGTCCCAGTTGTTTGATTAGTTTCAATGTGCATATATTCAACCCTAACCCGTTGTCCACAAGCACCCATTTTATCTTCCGGTGGGTAACAAATACCTCTATATACAGGGAATATTATGTGTGTGATCATCATTAGGGATTTCCTTATGGTTAAATGAGATGTGTTCAACCAGTGTAATGTTTGCCACCATGGCTTGTAAATGTGAAGGGTCTACTTCCATTGGCACTCCTGACCCCTGGAGAGTTTTATATAGGATTTCCTTATGTACATTCGATATTATAAGATGGTACAATATTACCATCTTGGTAGATGTCTTCTCAAATTTCTCAAAGATGTTGTATTGACCATCCTTAGGGGTATACAGAGGAGGTTTTGAGATCATGAGATGAGTGATCCTTGTTACCTCAACACAATATTTTCCCTTGATCCTAATTATATTCACATGCTCATCAGAAGAGCAAACATATCCAATGAGTGAGTCGTAATGATGGTTATCAATTTTGGTATACAAACAATTTGCAGATTTGTAACTTTGGGTTGACTCTCCATGATCTGGATTCTTCCATTCTCGGCTTATTATGTTTAGGGAATGGTTCTCTCGAATATCTCCATTTTTTCATTTGGTTTTTGATTTATCTCTCGACGCATCAGCTTCTATTTATCCATTATCAATAAGTTCTTGGATGAAGTGGTGAATTATTAGGCACTTGTCTGCCTCTTGTATCCCTTTACACGATGACATTAAAAATATTTGTTCTCTTTATACCATGAATTTTTAGGAGCATTGTCATCAAAGGGTTGTGTTTTAGGATAAGTACCCATGGGAGTTGTATCCAATTGTTTCAAGATTTTAGACAAAGACTCGATAAGAGGAGTAAAATTTCTACACTTTTCTAGTGTTTGGATCAACCCTTTGGTTAGTTTAAAAGGTTGACTAACTTGGATTGCTTGTATACGTTTGGAATCATGATCCCATCTCCTACCACATTCATTTTTTTGTAAAATATCTTTGGCCTTTATGTTGGTTTGGTAGATTTATTATCCTTAGAATATGATTTGATTGTTCCTTTTGTAATGAGGGGTTTTTCTATGTGTATGCCCTTCTCGATGACCTCTCCAAATCTCCAAACACAATGAATTAGTAAATTAAAAGTGATTTTTGGAATTAAATTTTGTATAAAGATGCTAACAAGTTTCTTTTCACGTATTGAGCAAGGGAAGCCGCTAGCTTGCACCCACAATCTTTGTAGAAAAATTGTGAATGTTTCATTTGGATGTTGTTTAGTGTTACACAATTTTTCCATGGTTATGTCACTTTCCATGTTATATGAGAAATTTCATACAAACCTCTCTACTAGTTTAGGCCATGTGAAGATAGACCCATGAGGTAAGTGAGTAAACCATTCCAAGGCTTGTCCTCCTAGAATTTTTAAAAAGATCCATATGAGGTAGTTGTCATGTTGTAGGTCACTTCTTGGCATGCCATGTAAAAATATTTCACATGATCGTGTGGATCACCTTTCCCTCTATACTTGTCAAATTTGGGCATGTAAAATTTCTTAGGAAAGGGTTGAAGAAACATGGCCTTATCAAATGGATGGGGACATAACTCTTCGTATTGATATATTTTTCTATTTCCCCCATTATTTTCTTGAAGGCTTGTGAGTGTTGATTTCATCGATTGTAGTTCTTGTGAAAGAAGTTGTTCTTTAGTGGGGGAAGATGGCATATACACATGACTATATTTTGACATTCCTCCCTCTTGGTTTTCTATGTGAAGTTCACTATTTTTATTCCTTAGGTTTCTCTCAATGTACATTTTTGTTTGTTTATTTTTGTACATGAGATGTTAGTAAAGCTAATTATCGACTAAGGTTCTGAATTTGTTGTGGTATAGTGACTTCTTCCTCATGAAGTTCTTCATCATCTTCATTACATGGGGTTTGTTCCATGTTTTCATGTTCTATTCATACTCTACATGGCATCTTGATGAATGGTAATTTATAACCCACCATGTTGTTGTTTTCTACATTTGATGTGGAAGCATGTCCATGTGCTAAAATGTCATCCATGTTAATGAGAGGTGGTTCTTCCTTTTTTATCCTCAATTATGGGTGGAATTTTTCATGTTCTGTTGGAATTATAGCACCTAATTCCACAACGCTTGTGAGTACCACTGTCCTTGTTTATGAAAAGGGTTTCATCTAATAAGGTGAGATTAAAGTCAAACATCATGTGTGGTGATTTTTCTTCATCACTACAATGATATAACACCTCTTCTACTTCCTTTTCTGTGGAAAATAGAGGCCCTAAATCATGACCAATAAAGGGATTTGACCCTTGTTTGTTTGACATTTCCCATGCTTGTTTTTTAATGGCTTTTATTCTAGCTCCCAATCTCGTTTTGGGGTCCATGGTGTGTGAGAAATTCACTAAGGTGTTTTGAATTTGTTCAAAAGGTATTGATCAAACCTAAGTGGAAGTTTACAAATGTCAAAGAATGTCAATGGTTCAAAGAATGATGAATGTCAAAGGATCAATGTGTCAAAGTGATTGTCTTAAAAGAATAAGTCAAAAGTGACAAACAAGATACAATCACTCAATGCTCATTTTTAGACCAATCAATCAAAATATTGTACTTCCTAAGTTTGTTCTCAAATGGTAGTTGGTGTTTAAGATGGTTAAACAAAATGTCACCACTTATGTCAAGTTCAAAGAAATGAACAAGGCATAAGTAATAACAAAAATTCAATATGATCCCCAAAAAAGTATACTAAAAAAAGTAATCTTGAATCCAATAAATATCTCAGTATCTCAAAAAGTGGTAGTTATGACTATGAGTGACACAACAATACTACTAATATATGTTAACCAAAATTTTCAAAAAATTAAGGTATTAATATCAAAATGATATTGATATAATGTGCACAAATGGTAACACCAAACACTTTTCAAAATTGAGGTAATGTTTGAAAACAAAATAATGCTAGAGTATACCAAGGAATTGTTAGCGTGTACGTAACGTAATGTTACAATCTAGACACTTAGGCCAAGTTTGCAAGAAACAAGACATAAGTATCTAAATTTTTGCGATATGATACAAAAATATACTAGTTCAAAGGAGAATCAAGATGATGAATCAAGCCTAATTACGATTGATGATCCTTACTTGGGTATCAAGATAAAAATTCTATCAATAACATGAAAATGTCTCCATGCACTTTATACGTTTAACAACTCAGTTGAAAACATGGATGAGCGTAAATAGACACAAAAGTGGAGAATACAATCAATTAGCAACACAAGGGTAGTCACTCTTATCCTGATCAACAAAGTGTCAAAAGAAAGTGAAGGAAGTAGATCAATTGGTGTTGAAGAGAGTTTGGCATCACTTTAGTAAAGTTTTTCCTTGCCTTAGGGTGAGTGAAAAACTAAACAAAATTAATGCTTCATAATCTTCGTATTGAAAGATAAGCCCTTTGAACTTTTACGGGATTGTCTTTGTTCAAAAACAAGATTTTTATTATGAGAAATTTCTCCCTTTGTGATGGCTCTCAACTCAAATTGGTTTTGATACGGTCAAAGTTGGCTCCTCGATAAGATAGCTTCCTAGGTAGTTCACTCAAATAGGTGTCACAAGTTATCTAGAAGCGAGCTCAGTTTGCAAAGGTTTCCCAAGGAGTATCCCAAATTTAATTTACCCCCTTCAAGCATAATGGGAAATAAATGTGTCCATCATGTACTCTTATTAGGGTTGTGATATAGATAACTTTGACACTAAATCTCACATGTATCACTAAGAAAATAGGTAGTGTGGAGCATTTCCCGTTTCCTCGACAAGGTTCTCTCTTGTGTGGACTACTTTGGGGTTCCTAGGACCACCCCCATTGTTGTAGCTTAAGGCTTATACAAAAGGGGTTATGTCTAAGTTTATCGATGGGGCGTACCATTATCTAAACCTTCAAATATAGTCTTTTGATTGCGGTGTGTTTTTATATTTTATTCTTAATCTGGTTTGCTTGAACACCATTTAGAGACCTACACGTAAACTATATTAGTAGTTTTTTTCAGCCTTCGTTCTTCGACAAGTGTTCAGTGTCCTACGTGATAGATTTAGTAGTTTTACATACACATGAAGAGGATGAAAGCCATTTCTATTTCTTAAGATCATCCTAGGATGTAAGAGAAGAGCATACATGATGTAAAATCCAACTACGAAATCAACAATGGAAAATACTTGATTCAAATGCAAAATTTATTCATTTTAACCAAATTTAACATCCATTTCAAAAATTTCAAGGCAAAGGAGATATAGAAATTGTTTCGATTCCCAAGATCACCTAGAAGGTACGAGGGAAGAGCATACATGGCTCTAATCTCATGATTAAGCATGTAATTTTCATAGAATCCCTTGAAGCAAATCAAACCAATATAGTAAAAATATGTAAATAAAACTACAAAACAGAAGTTTGTCTTCAATAAAAACCTACAAGGAGTCAATAAATCCTAAAAACACTTTTTTACAAATTTTAAAGTGAATCAAAAATTTTATCTGTGATGTGTACGCTCAACTTTGGGTGTGTACACATACTTTAGGATGTGTACATCCCTCTATGGAAACTAACAGTGATCTAATGGATACATGACTATAGAGTTATGTATGCTAGCATTTGTATGTATATGCAAATGGACATAAAGGTTAAAGAAACAAAACTAGTAAATAGGTACACTTGGGTATAGGTGTGTATGCCAATGTTTAAATGCATACAAATAAAATAGAAAGACAAGAAAAATTAGAAGAGAGAAATTCATGTATGCCGGCAGTGAGATGTATATGCTGGACTTTGGACTTGTACACCCATAAAGTCAAAATGGGTCAAACAGAAGCTCTACCAGATGGGTATGCCAGAGTATGAATGTCTACGCTCGGGGTCAAGTTTATGTTCTAGAAGACAAAGAAACATAAAAACATAGAGGGCAGGATATCATGTATGTTGGCAGAATGATGCATTTGGATGTGTATGCCTAGGTTTGGACATGTACGCACCTCTGTCATTTTTGTGTATGTCTATACTTGGAAGTGGTGTCAAAACACAGAAAATGACAAAATCGATCTCAAAAATTTCAATTTTTGGATAGTTAGCTTAAAATTGACAAGAACCCATCTAAATTAGATCTATAAGCAAGACTCAACACATGTAAAGTTAGCAAAAATCATAAGAAATTCAACATTAATTCACACATGTGCATATCAAGGGTTAGCCAAAAATTTAAATAACAACAAAATTTGAACCACAATGCTAAGGGACTAAGGATCCGTCCCACCGGCATGCCAAATGTGTGCAAGAATTAGTTAGCTATGCAAGTAAAATCAAGACTAACACCTAATAGCCTCAATACAATGCTAAACTAAAATCTATGCACCGTCATGCTTAGAGTTTAAACAAGACTAATATACCAACATATTTGCATTAGAACATGAATAAACATCAAACTAATATGCTAAGAAATTAATATCTATCTCTATTGAATGTTAATCAATGGAATGAACCTATTTAGATCCTTAGCAATCAAAAGGGTTGATTGTATGTTTGAATCCCAAGGTTTCAAGAATGGAGTCTTTTCAATCCATGGCTACAAGACCACTTGAAATATCTCCATATGACTTCAAACTTGGATGGATGAATGTAAGAAATGAAGATAGCTAGCTCCTCTAATGGAAGAATGCTCTAAGATGATAAAATGGCTATAGTATAGGCTCTATGCTCATTTAGGTGTAAGTAGAATGGTAAGAGGAGGGCTCCTTATATATCCCAATGGATAAAAGAATCTCTACATCCCTTTACATGTGGGATAATAGCTAGGTTGAGTTAGTTGGGGGTGACTATGGTTGAAAAGGGGGTTGAGTCAACCTTAGGGGAGTTTAATTTGTCCTATAGTGACTCATGGGGTTTGAGAGGATTTATTAATTAACCCAAGTGATTAATTAATAGGTGAGAAAGCTTTATAAAATATTTTAGAAGAAAAATTAGTATGATTTGGGGAAAAGGAAAGGTTTAGACTAAATAAATGATGATTTATTTATCTAATAGAAGAGAAAACTTAATTAATTATGAATAATTAATTAAATTCAAGTAGAAAGGGGTTTAATTAATGGAAGATCGTTAATTTTCATATTTTTGATAGAAGGGTTAATTAATTAGTGTAATGTAATTAATTAATGATGATAGAAGAGAAAGTGTGCTATATTGACGATATGTCGTCAATTTATGGGAAGTAGTATAATTAGCGCAATTTAAGTATTTAAATTGTTGGAGCTAAATTATAGGTGTTTATACCTCTAATGAGAAGGGTGAGATAAAATGGACCAGTCTTATTGGTATTTGATGCACTCATAGTAAGCATATTCTATGATGACGAAGTAGGTTGAGTTAGTAGTATTCTTTTGGTACTAGGAACCGCAATATTAGTCTTTGAACTACTACCTTTATATAACATACAAGCTTCTAAACTTGTTCCAGATGAGTTTACAATAATTCAGACTTCAAAATATGAAATTTAGTCTTGTTGACATATTATATGATGTCAAAATAGATAGATGTATATTAGGTATATACCATTGAGAGAATGAGTTATTTGGAGGGTGAAGGAGGTAATAATTGTGGATTTGGGATAGAATTAGCGATAGGAAAATATGTTTGAGGAGTAGGATCTGATTTTGTAGGTACACTAGACACTTTTGAAGGACTATATTTTCCAGAAATGGAATTATAAGTAAGAGGAGCATTGGGATACTTACTTGGAACAATAGATAACCTCTTACTTTCAAAGATATTTGGCTTCTCCTTTTAAACTCCATGGAATTGAGGAATGGACATCGTCTATGTATTATTCTATTTTTTTGAGTCACTTCTAGAGAATATTCAGCCTTCTTATTTCTAGAGTAGCAATGGAGGAACGTCCTTTCTAATATTGCGAATAAGTAGGTTACACTATACATGAAAAGCTAGGTGCCTCTTCATCATCATAATTTTCACCTTCTAAATATTTGATGAATCAAATTTGTGTATCAAGTAGGTAAAATTTAGTTTACCTTGGCTAATTATGCATTTACCTTAGTTAATTATTAATTAATTGTAAGTTTTTCTTAATCATTTATTATTTGTAATTAGGAATAGTATTGTTATTGAAGTCTTTTTCATTATTATAATTGTTATATGGTTAAAACCATATATTTTGTATTATATGAGCACGAAATCGTATTTTGTTGCCTTTGTTGCAACATCCTTCTTTTCTATATTGGGCTATACAATGCCCATAAGAATTACAACACTTCATTATAAGTTAGATCGAATTCATTATTAATAAAATTACCAGGCTTCCATCCCTATTCTTCATCTTACATTTGGTACCAGAGCAAGTTAAAGCTCCTGGCTAGGTTGGAATGAATTGCAGTGGTAAAAGTGTCCCTGAGAAGAAATCTACATCTCTGGAGAGCGTGTGTTGCCTCCAGTAGCTTCCTAGACATCCCCACAACCCCTTGTTTCATTCCAGGTGTTTGGAACGCAAATTGTTCTTTACACGGTGCACCCCGCACCACAAAAAATTTACTGTAGGAATAGAAAACTTAGAAAAATTCCCTATTAGGGGTTTTACCTGTAAGATTAGAGGTACCTTTGGTATCTCTAAAATAGTGGTCTTATATATTTGGAAAAATATTGCTAAAAATTGGTGAGATGTGCTTTCCACAGAGCCCCTACCAAGTTAGAGATAGAGCCAATGAGCCCCCTACATTCAAAATTTGATCCCTTGCTAAATGGATCCAAGCTTCACATTGATCCTACCGTATTTGGAATCCACCGAGATCCCGCATTGGCGGATTGAAATTCGTAGAACCGAGTCAAGGTCTCCGCTTTACATTGTGACTAAGTTTTGAAGGTATCTAGTCATTGTGTATTGGCATGTTGGAAGAAGTTTGAGTCATTTGTTGCAAATAAAATCAAGTTTTTAGCAATTTGAATGAATCCCATCGAGCTATGTATGGTTTGAAGCTACCATAGTATGGCGATCCATTCGAGCACCAAGTTTGACCCTCCCATTAACAAGTAAGGTCGAGCCATTACCAACATCGATCTAAACAAAATCTATAAAAAAACAAAGAAGATCAAATAATAATAAAAAAATGTCACCTACCTAATCTAAACTATACGTAGAATCAACAAAGAAAAAGTCGAGGCATAAAAAAATTTAAAACGGGTGTGAATCGACAATCAAAGTGATACAAATGGTCATGAAGAGATAAGAGGCATGGATCCTAACTCTATGGAAAACCTAAAACTGTCCCCTCATCAACACATCCACGTGGAGCTTCACACCACATCAACCTTCAAAAATGTTAGTCGATTAATTAAGATTCATATAACATTTTCTTCATTTTATAACATAAGCACTTCTAGCACTTTGTTGACTAAGTGAAAATTCCTTAGGGTGGTAAGGTCTGGGGTTCGACCCACATCCTAGTTTATTTGTTTTTTCACATTGAGATTTAGCGGTGAAATTGGAAAAACCACCAAACCGCTTGATTATAACTAAACCCACAACTAAACTTAGCGGAGAAAACCCTACAAAGGGAAAATTTTTTTATTATGCATATTTTTTTATTTTGAGCACTTTTTGCCAAAGGAAGGGTATCTGAAAACTTAATTTTCAGCCATTTTTCTACACATGTTTTCTCGTAGAGCCGTATTGAGCTCTGGAGGCCACCAAGGACATGTAAAACAATTTTTTTTTTTCTCGCCCATTTACTTTTCTCGAAATTATGGAGATAAGTGCATATTTCAATGTATTGTACTAATTTTTAGGTTACCATAGTGAACCAAAAACAATTGTAACTGATGTAAAAATTTCGAGATTTGTTCTACAAAATATTAAAATTTTGGTTCTAAACGACTCATGAGATCTTCGATCAAATTCCTAAGCATCTCGGTATAAATAGTACCTCTAGGAAGTGCTTATGGGTAAATTTGTTGCAACTATTACTACACTTAATGCCTAATATAGCTACAACAACATCCTCTAGGCATCAAACCTTTAAATTGATGTGGAGTAATAAGGACATAGTGCACACACTTTGAGCCATCCCATCATGCAGTGAATGATTTCTCAACTTAAATCTGGATTGAGAAATTATCTAAGTATATAGTGAAGTTACGTGCACATATGAGGATATTTCTTTGAGCCGGTGTCAATAATCATATAGACCCCTTTCATTATTTCATGTATGTTAATGCCTCTTTCATGTACTCATCGGGTATATAGAAAGGGTGAGCTTCTTCCACGTACCGATAGGTATATCGGAAGGGCACATATATAGAAAGGTTCAATATATTGGAATGATGGTATATAGATTGGGAAACCATATACCTGGAGTGATAAGAGCCTTACCCTTCATCAGTTGATTTTGAAAAATAGGTAACAACACCCCCAAGTTCTTTCTTCCAGATTCACAACTACTCAGAGTAATTAACTATGTAGCATAGAAGAAAAAAATCAAGACACAAATTTAGTTTGAAGAAATTTGGACTGTTGTGAATGGTACTATAGCCAGATCAGCAACTGATATAACACAAAAGAGATAGTTTGATAAATCTGATCATATGGCCAAACTAATCTTCTTGTTTAGAGTGTATGATGATGTGTAACCCCACATTCGAGATGCCAAAACAGCCAAAGAAGCATCGGATAAGTTGAGCATGGTATACGAGGAAAAAAAAAAGAATGTCACACTGAATTGGCAAAGTTAGTTATTCACACTAAAATTTAAACAAAGTGAGAAAATAGAATCTTTCTTGAGAAGAGTTACAGAGTTGAGGGCTTCACTTCTAGCCCTAGGAGAAGTGGTCATTGATGAAGCTCTCATTCCCATTGTTCTAAGAGCCCTCCCTCCTTCATACCACATTTTTGTGACAACACTAAACTTGTCGATATGATAGTTAGTTTTGAAAAGTTAACGAATATACTAAAACAAGAGGAATATATGCACAATAAATATGATAAAGAGGAGAAAACACTTTCTTCTCATCAAAAATGGAAAGGAAAAGGAAAACCTAATTCCTATCAAAATTCCCAAAATCAGCATCAACAAGGGGACAAACAACAAAAGAAGAAATGTCCAATCTACAAAAGAGGACATGAATTAAAAGATTGTTTGTATAATACATACAAGAAAGGTTCATCAAGTAATTCTAGACCTCAAAATCAGCAAAATCTCAAAAGGGACATTATAACTACAATCAAAGGTAGAAAAGGGGGAACTAGAAAAGACAACCCCATCAGCAAGGAAATATTGTTGAACAAGAAGAATATTCAGATAATGAAGACTACTTGTACACTACTCAATCAAGTGAACCCTCCACATCATCTAGTGATGTGTGGTATGTTGATTCAGGATCAATTGGGCACATGACCAGCCAAAAAGACTAGTTTACTTCAATGAGGGACACCCCTTCAAAAAACCATGTCTCGTTAGTTGATGATTCTTCATACACAATACAGGGGATTGGGAACATTTCTCTACCCCTTGTTTCATGCATCCGTAGATTTTCGATGCACTATAAGTCCCTTGGTTGACAAATAATCTATTGTCACAAGAAAATCCTAGATCACAACTTTAAAACTGAATTTGATAGTCATCTAGAGAAGAAAATCCTTTTAATTCGAGACAAATCACAAGGCTCAAAAATAGTTGCAAAATCCACCAATGTAGGAATCATGTTTCGATTGATTTTGTCCACATAAATGATAAGGAACTTGTGGCTAAGAATTCTACCTCTACATAGTTGTGGCATCAAAGACTTGGTCATATCAGTTTCAAGTATCTCAAGACAATTCATTGACACAATATGGTAAGACGATTACCATCTCTCTTGAAGGATACAAATAAGTGTCCTCACTTCCTAGCAGGAAAACAACATAGAGCTTCACTCTAGAAGAGTACTTATCAATCTCATGGTAAGATTGAACTAGTTCATACCAATCTTTATGGTCTCATGCAACAATATCATTCTGGATTTCAATACTTCATGCTTTATGCTGATGACTATTCGAGAAAAATGTGGATTTTTTGTCTTTGCAGGAAAAGTGAAGCTTTTGAAAACTTCAAGATGTTAAAAGTGCTTGTTGAGAATGAAATTGGTCTTCACATTAGAACTTTTTCTTAGATCTAGGGGTGCATTCATCGGTGATGAGTTCAAAGACTACTATAAGCTCACGGGATTCATCAACAAATGTCTCGCTCCACAAACACTACAGCAGAATGGTTCTTGAGAGAATAAATAGTACTATTATGGAAATGGTGTGATGAATGATCGATGATTCTATACTAAAGAGGAAATTTTGGGATGAATTTATAAAGACAACCATGTATTTGTTGAAAATAGTGCCCACAATTTCTCATGCGAGTAATTCCTCATGAAGCATGGTAAAAGTAGAAGTCATTTTTTACACACCTTAGAGTATTTGGGCATAAAGAAAGTATGCATATTCAAAAGTAGAATAAAAATAAATTAGATATGAAATCACAAAAACTAATCTTCATTGGGTACAGTGAAGAAACTCTTGGGTACAGATTGATGGATCCTAAGACCAGGAAAGTCTACACTAGCAGAGATGTTGAGTTTTTTGAGAAGAATGAAGTAGAGATTCCTCCTCCGTAATCACCTAATGTAGATTTTCCACCATTTGTAAAAAATAATCCTATGTTCCCACAAATGATAAAAGTGATGACAGGGGATGATGTTGATGATCATATAGAACCATGACCCATGAGAATAATTCAATGTATACCTAAGTGGTATAATAACATGAGATGAGATGTAAAATTGGATGTTCCATTGGATACATACACCAATGGACCAAGGACTCATAGTAAAGCACAAGAAGAAGTCAAATTTTCTTTAATGAGTAGAGTTATTGAATCTAATGAGCACTCTATAGTATAGGAATCCCTATAGTCAAAATCTTGGAAAGATGTCATGGATGCTAAGTATAACTTAGTGATGAAAAACAACACTTAACAGCTTGTCGATCTTCCACTAGGGAAGAAACCCATTGATACATATGGCTATTAAAAAAAAATTTACAAAGCAAGACTAATAACAAAGGGGTACACACAAATGAAGGAATTGGCTACGAGATGACATTTTCTCCCATAGCTAAGATCAAAATGATTAGGATGATCTTTGCTCTAGCTACATAGTTTGGCTGGAAAGTCCATCAGATGGACATAAAAAGTACCTTTCTCGAATGGATATTTACAAGAAGTCTATATGGCTCAACTCGATAGATATATTGTACTTGGTCAATAAGAAAAGGTATGTAGACTTAGGAAACATGCACTCAGGCTTGGCACATCAAAATTGATGAGCACATCATACAACGTGGATTGGATTTGTTACAAATCCATACGAGCCCAATCTCTACCTTAAAAAGTAAAAGAGGGAGATTGTAATTTTTTTGTCTATGTCGACGATTTAGTCATCACTAGAAGTTCAACGAGGACGATCGATGCAACAAAGAAAGATCTTAACCAATAGTTCAATATGAATGATCTTTGGATGATGCAATATCGTCTTGGATTAGAACTATGGAAGAAAGAGAATCACATATTTGTTTCTTAGATAAAATATACTAAGAAAACACTTAAGAAATTCAGGATGATGGATTACACACCTATTGCTACATCTATAGAGAACAAATTGTAGTTATCTCATTCAGATCCATCTCCTACAGTAAATGAAACTCCCTATCAACAATTAATTGAGAGTCTCAATTACCTAAATTATAATAGACCAAATTTCTACTTTATAGTTAGCTATCTATCTTGGTTCATGTGAGAACCCAGAAATTTTCATTGGAAGAAAACAAGGAAAATATTGAGATATCTAAAGGGAATAGTAGATATTGGTCTATAATACAAGAAGAATGATAATTTCTTCTTGTCTGGATATTTAGATTCAGATCATGTAGGAAATATTGATGATAGGAAATCCACTTTGGGGTTTGTGTTCTTTATGGGATCTATACCAATATCATGTGGAAAAAATATACAACAATTTGTTTCTAGCTCTTCCACAGTGTTGAGTATCATTCTGCATGTGAAGCTTTACGTGAAGTGACATGGCTACGTCGTATACTTGAAGAACTTGGAATACCATAGGAAAACCAACCACCATGTATGTAGACAATGAAGGTGTTCTCAAACTTTTTCACTATCCAATTTTTCTTGAAAGAACAAAGCACATTGAGGTACAAGTACATTTCATACATGAGCATGGCTTGAAACACAATATACACCTTCAGTTTTTTCCAACATCTGAACAACAAGCTGATATCTTCACAGAGTCATTTTCATGTGAAAAAATTGATTTTTTCAGAGATTTCCTCTCCTCACCCCTTAAGGCAATGCAAAATTAAAAGTGGCAATGTTAGGTAAAATTTAGTTTACCTTTGTTAATTATGCATTTACCTTAGTTAATTATTAATAAATGGTAAGTTGTTATTAATCATTTATTGTTTGTAATTTGCAATAGTATTCATGCAGAAGTTTTTTTTTCATTATTATAATTGTTATATTGTTGAAACCATATATTTTACATTATATGAGCATGATATTATATATTGTTGCACTTTGCTGCAACATCCCATTTGTTTGTACTGCTTGTAAAATTCCTATAAGAATTGTAACACTTCATTGTAAGTTAGATTGGATTCATTATTAATAAAATTACCAGGCTTCCTTCCCTTTTCTTCATTCAAGATCATCCTCCACTTATTCAATCTCTAATACATTGTTCTCCTCAATTTCTTTTTCAAATCTACAATTTCTCCTTCATCTTATTATGTGTCACAGGTGACATTTATTGGGGGATTCTATTAAAAGTCTCTTATATGTACCTATAAAAATCCTCTATTTTGAATTTTTTTCTTGGTTCCTCTTTAAGAGTACTATTGGTCAATTATTTCTTTAAAGAATCAAATCATTGGTTAATTTTCGTACCAGAGGGTATGTAGGAGTATAATTTGAACTTGATTCCTTTTCATTTACATATTCCCTTTTTATTTTTCCTAACATGATTAAATCATCTTCCACATCAATTAAAATCATTTGATTTTCCTCAAGACTATTAGGTTTGGATCTTGTCTGAATGAATAATACTTGAAACTCGTATATTTGTGAATAATTTTAACTTTTTATCTTTAATTGGTATTACAACTTAAATAATTTTGTACAATAGTATATTTAAATTTACATAGAACTCTCTCATTGACTCATTAGGGGAATCCTTCAATTGTGACCATTGAGAAGGTAATTCATGGACATATTTTGCTAGCTCGAATCTAGTTTTGAATTTATCTTTCATTTGAGACAAAATTGTAATTGAACATCTTGGTAAATGATATAACCAATCAATAATAATATCTTCAAGTGATTCAAGAAACAAATAGATAGATAAATCTTGATGAGAAACTCCCAACACACCGCATGTAGTTATGAACATAGAAATATTCTCATCTAGGTTTTGTTTCCCATCACCTATAATATTGGAGAAATTTTTTTGTTAACCTTTAGCAAGTTCATGAATTAAATTTAAGGCTAGCTGACTTGAGTTTTGTCCCAAAGGGAGAGGTTCTTGGAATTATTCATTTGTAATATCAATTCTTCTTCTTCCTATGGGAATTCAAAGTTAAATGGTCGATGAGAGATAGGAGAATCAAGAGTATTTTTATCGGGATTATGAATTGGATTGCTATTATAACTTGTGTTATCAACATGGGTGATCCTAATGGGATACAAAAAGAACTATTTATGAGTTATTCTTATCATATTTGAAGTTGATAATAAATAGGATCAATGTTTCCTCTTTACATTTCCACTCGGTGTATATTCTCTCACCATCTTGCAAGTTTGGATTCAACTCAAGCTAGATTTATGCTCACTCTTTTTGTGGGATTTTGGAATTTTATATTTATGATTATTTTGGAATATAAAATTTTTATGGATATTGTGGAATCTATATGGGATGTCGAAGGAATAAATATTCCCATGATGAGGTCCAAAAATTGTTCGAAAAGTAATTTTTCACAAGGGAATATTAAGGGATTTCACCAAGAGTGTGGGAATAAGTATCTCTACTTGAATAGGAAGCTCCATTTCTTGAAAATAGGAAAATATATTTATGCTAATCTATCCATCCAGGGTTTTTCTTTCGATTGGGGATCACACATGGGTACTTCTCTACACCTATGGTAAAATTATTGTAGATACTAAAAGGGAGGAAATAGCTTGAGAGAGGGGTGTGAAGAGAATATTGAGGAAGGTTTTGTAAAATAAACAAGATAGAAGACTTTATTTCTTATAAAAAAATGCATCCATGATGTCAATGAGAAGACACCATTAACATATAAAAAGGAAAAATAAAATAGAAGAAAAAAATCTCATTGCATTAAGTTACACAATATTATAATGTTGATGAAGTTTTTATGAGAAGGAGAGGAATGCATTAGACTATAAAATGGAAGAAATCAACTAATTTGTCTCTAGAGAGAAAATGAGAGATAGAAAACAAGAATAACCATCCTATTAAAGTGAGGAGGTCACCTCAATTTATAGATTTACATGACAACTCTTCCTCTACCCCCACATGACCTTTCAAGTTCTTATTCCACTTGTGACTTTTCATCTTCCTTAGAAGTGAGGAAATAAGTACCCTTTTAATAAATCAAAAGGGACTTTTGTAATGTAACATTAGAGAGTCACTTAGGTGAAAAAGAAAAATTTCATGATTACATATAATGAGGAATTAAAAAGGGGAGATAATAAATATTAAGAAAAAGAGAGAAGAATAAGGGATTTTATCAAATACTTGATGAAGAAACATCCTCTAATGAAGAATGATCCTTTGAAAAAATTTCACCCTCGAGAGCTCCCTAGAATGATGCACCTTTGTAGCACATTTGGATTCATTATAAAGAGAGGTGACAAAAATAGGACCACTAAAAATTTTATAAATGTATTCCCTCTCTTGAATAATAATTTAAAAATTTGAAATAATGGCATACATCCAAACTACCAAGTTCTGGATTCCACTTGAGACCATAGCCCACACAATTCAACATGATGATCCTGACCCTTGGGAAATGGAGTGACCAATAAGATAAGGTGAAGAAAATTTTGAACATGATATGAATGAAGTTAGGAGATTGGATGGAAGATGAATCAAAGATTTTATCAACCCATCTGATGAAGTGAGAAGAACACTGAGACTAAAATGCATCATTGTAACCAAAATTGAGAACCGAGTTCAAATTTTTCTTGAGACACAATGCCACTATTCTCTATTTGCAAACACAAGTTTGTACTATGTGATGATTGGGATTATTGAGGTATTGTAGGATGGACAACCATAACCATCTTGTACATTTTCTAGAAACTTACTATGTTTAGTGTGTTCTTCCCAAGTGACTAGTTTTGGTAATTTTGTCAAATTATAAGTATTGAGTGCTTTCCTCTTGGGGGAATGGATTAAGTTAGGTAATCCATTCATTATTAGGATGTAATATTATTATTAATTGTATTAAATAAAAAATTAATAAAAATATAAATTATCCATGGAATGTCATCTCTGCTTTGGGGCTCACTTTGATCTGAACGTGGAATTTAGAGAAGGATGGGATGGGTATAATTCCTTGATTCTTCTTTAAACACCTTGAGAAAATATTTTTATCTTTGGAACACCAAATTTGATTGGAAAGGATAAGTTTCCTATAAAAAATCATGTGGTTTATGATGAAAATGATTTTACCACCATGTAGAAGACTAAAAATTCTTTCCCTTAATATTTTCTTTGGCTCACAACTCATTTCAAGCTCCAGGAATCACCTTTTGATGTTTAAATTTCACTAAAATAGAGAATTATAAATTCCAAATTTCACTACAAATGAATACAATGGTTTTGGGTGAGTAACTTAGTAAAAGGAAAACTCATCATCAATGTTTTATTATATTGGAGCATTATAAATGTCCATTCTAGAACAAAATTGTGCTCATGAAACAACATGTACTAATATCATTGTAATCTCTATGAGATTTGAATTTTATTCAAGGTTTTGAAAGGAGGTATATTATTACAAAACATAAATCCCTTTAACATGTAGTATAATACATTTTTCAAGAGACATCAGATTTATGATCGGTTAATCGATTTCTATTGAACATCTATATTAAAAAAATTCACCTAAGAATAGAATGTAATGCATTTAATATTGAAAATCTATATTGAAAATGGATTTTGAGATGTATTTCAATGCTCGATTGGCCTAGATGTTATTGGATAAGTTATGAACTTCTATATCATATTTTACGTCTTGAATAAAAAATTATATAAGCATTCATCATCGATTTGAATGAGGACTTATACATAATTTATCGACCGATTAGGACACTTCATAACAAAAATAGTTTATTATATTTTGTAAAGCCTCCAAACTATCACATTACACCATATACTATCTAGAGAACATGATTTCAATATTACACCATGATTGTACCTACCTAATCATGAATAAATCGAGTATACCTCATTTGATCTTCAATAGAATTATTAGCAGAAAACACATCTCTATTGCTTCTTAACTAATGAATGTCTTCAAGCATTGTAGTGAAAAAACCCCATGTATTTTACGGAACTAGAATAATATAAACTCATGAAAAGATCCCAAATTATCCACCTTGCTTTCATTTATCCTGCAATTAGCCCTTGAGGTCCCTTTTCTCTTTGTGACTGATTTTTCAAGCTTGACGATAGCATCGTAATTCTTTTATTCTTGTGATTTAAATCATTTCAAACAGGTATGATCTTTATAAACCACATGATCATTCTAAGTTAGTGTTAATAGTCCCTTTTATCTTGTACATTGATCAGATTCAAACTCCTTGCATGTTTCCTTTTCTTTATCTCGCATGAAATGATTTCAAGCTAATCTTGACTATTTCATGTTCCTCTTTAACTCGTGCTTGAAACCAAACTTTTTAATCCTCATTCTTAGGATGATCCTTCTTGTTGAAAACACTTCTATCTTACCTTTTAGGATTTTGAGAAAAAATGTTATACCTTTGAGTTTCATTTTGATAGAAAAATATGCAAATATGACCTTATTTATGACATTTATAGCACAAGACACTATTCTTTCTTCTTGACTGATATGAAATGAGATTCCGATTACAATTGATATCCTTATGACCATATTCACAACATGAATAAAAATGACCTTTGAAAGAACTTTCATAAACCCATAAATACACATTCCTTGATAACATTATTTTGCAATCTCTACATCTATGACCAAATTCATTGCATTTATATCAATAACCATTGAAATAGTAACCATATCTCATTGAATTTTGTTGTCTAACAAGGTTAGACCTTTTTGAATCAATATAATTTTCCTCCTTCATGCCTTCATAGGCACTTGGTCCTTCCTTGTCCTCTCTAAAACTCTTCATGTGATATCCTTTGAACCCTAAACCTTTTTTGTCACAAGCTATATTTTGATTGTTCAAAATATCATCTAGAGCCTTGGAGCTCTCCTCCAACTTATAATAGGTATTTAACCTATTAGAAGTCTGATTCAATTCTATCTTTAAGGACTTCAACTCAAATTCATATCTAATGTAGTATTCATCTTTATTTTTAGGGCTTCACCAATCACCTAATTTTAAATTTAAATTCTTTGATGGCATGACCATGCCCAACCTCCATATAATTGATCTTTTCTCATATCCATTAACTAACGAATAAAAATCTCATTATTCTTTCCTAAATTCATCAATGTGGTCTCAACATCAAATGATTTTCCCATTCTTGTACTTCAGGATCTCCTCCAAGATGCTAGACTTGATTCACAAGGTCATTACTCTAATACCATTTATTGGAAGCAAATTGATTGAGAGGGAAGTGAATCAATCTGATCAAACTTTTACATTAAATAGTTTAATTTTTGTGAACCATTCAAACTAATAATTCAGTATCCATTATCCATTATCCATTATCCATTATGATCTTATTACACATGAAACAATCATTCATAAGAGCATGATGCAAGAGAGAACACAATAACAAAAGATATAATGTGGGAAACCCTCAAGGAGAAGAAACACCACTAAACCTCTACATATATTATAGAACACAAAGGAATCAAGTGAATATTACACATCACATGAGATTTGTTTAGTGATGCACTAACCCCATTAGGAGTACCAACCCCTATTTTAGTAGGGAACCAACCATAAAAAGAGGAAAAATACCCCCAAGATGACTTAATGTCAAATCATCCACCTAAATGTGTTTTTCACCACTGATTTTTTGTTGCTACAACTGAATATGACACTATGAAGCTCACTCTCCTCTCTATCTTTCTCAAAACACCTATCCATCCTTCTTTGAACACATGCTTCTTCTTCAAGCTGATTTGATCATTTTCCCTAGCCCACCGATACCTAATAAAATTATAGAATATCATATCATCATTCTTACCCTGTATTGATGGTCAAAAAGACCTCTAATAGATCCAAGAACTCCCCTCTAGGTTGCACTTCTCTAGCTTTCACAACTAGCACAAATGAACATTAAAATCTTCATGTATACCCATATCTTGATCATATAAAATTTAGGTAGGCCTTCATATAGTAAAAACACTTAATGATCATTATAAAATCTAAGAAAAATCATCCATAAGACCAAGTGGGTTTCCATTATATAAAAGAACCATGTAGGCCTCCGCTAGGAAAACAAGAAGTCATGAAACACCGTTAAATGAAACTCGCCAACCATAGAGTGTTCCAAATATCATAAAAACAACTTAAAACAATCATCAACCATGAAAACCTCTTGAGAGCATACACATTCGAGCACCCTAAAAATTACCCTTCAAAGAAAAGGTCATAAGTTGCTTAAAAATAAACAAAAACTCAAGTATGCTACACCATTAGAAATATATTGATGTAAAAATGATCAAAAAATTCAAACCAATCCATAAAACTACATGTAGTACCTCCGGACCTGCTCTGTTCCAAGACTACTCAAAACTTTCCGAAAACTACCTAAAAGTGAGTCCTCATAAATAGGGCACAATTTACATCATAGGTCCTCAAAGATGATTTAAAATAATCATGGACATGAATTATAACTCGTGAATGAATCCATAAATGCTAAATTAGTCAATATGTTAAATGGAAAACTTTTGTGCAAAGTGAAACTTTCTCGAAATTTTCCTTTTTAGGTGGGGCCCTCATATAACCACAATATCTAAATCACACTTGGAGAAAGCTCAACGAGTCCTATAAAAATTAATATAATCAAATTTTCAAAAGGAATCAATTATGGATCACTAATAGATATTTCCTCCAACTTGCTTCAAAGTTAGGGTTTCAAGAGGGTTAAAAATCATTTTACCTTCTTAAAATTTGTTGAGAACAACGTGACAATAAATCAACCTCATTCTTAATGTAAAATATTGATAACTGATCCACTCAACTACCCGCTCGATATTCAATCCCCATACAAAGCACACACTCCCTAATGAGAATCTTAAAGTCAACTTTTAGCTCAAAAACTCACCTTTGGAAACCCGGTTTTGTAAAAGTGTAATATCTTGTAAATCTTCAACACCCGGACCTCTAACTTAGCACACAACACTAAAAAAACTTCTATATCTATCCCAATTCTAATTCATTCCTAGTTACCTATGTAACTCTCCGAGAGACCATGAATTACCCATTCCCGCATGCCTTGCCTTCAAAGTTATTTCTTTAAGGACCTAAAACATGCACCTAACACGTGATCTATGACTTGATATTCCTTTAACACTTGTGATTTATGCACCTAATCCTCAAAAAAATTCTTAAACTAACTTGATCTCGCTTATACTTCATGCCTCCACTCTATCTACTTACTCTAGCTATAATATTATGCCTAGATAGGCTTGTATCAACACTTGCTTCATTGGAATAGACCTATCCTTCACCTTAAAGATCCTCATACACCTTTGAAACACTTATCTTAACATATTATACCATGTAGAAACCTATATACAACCCTTGGAACTTATACCATGACCATACTAGCTTGAACCATGCACCAAGAACATGCAAATCTACTTTGACACAATAAAATAAACATGTAAAGTATGAAACCATAAGTAAGAGGATGAGATAAGAAGACTTAGCTAATATCTAAACAATCTAGAATTGATATGGGAAGGGAGAAGTTACTGCACAAATAGTAAAATGGATCATAATTTCTCAATGTAAGTTTTGTAGTGTAAGAATGAAGCTAAAAGTAGGCACCCGTGATAGGATAAGGGTTCTGGCCATTCGATCATCGCTTACAGGCATCGGTGACTACACAAAAAATCATAATATGATTTTTGATGTGTCACAAAACCTTCATTGTTATTCTTTTTTGATCATCTGATTGTTGCTTCTTGGTCACCAAATGTACCTATAACCTGCAAGACAATGATTCACCTGAAAAACCAAAAAATCGCAACAAACGGAAAAAGTAAAATACAAAGTGGGGATTTCGAGTGACCCCGGGGTCACCCCGAATGCAAAATTATGACTTTTCTTTACACTACATCTAAGACTCCATGTAGTTCTCATGAGTGTGTTTAGAAATTGTGCCCTAAGATGCCCTTGTGCAAGTTACACTTGATAGTGGGATGTACTTAGAATGTAGTATAATGTGTGGATGGAATAAAATGAACATACGCTTCCGATGTAGTGTATGCAGAGTAGATGCAGCCCTTTATACCTTGAATGGATGCCGATGGAAGCTTTTAGAGTACTTTAATGTCTTTGGAATGCAAGCTTAGGTCATGATAGTAATGCTTAGTGCATGTTCCTTCATTTTAAACACATAACTTTGTATTTATATGTTTCACTTATTTTAATTTCTTAATTGAAAAGTGATATGTCAAGCCATAAGTTTAAAAATGTGCCTAAAATAAAAATGAAACCCAAAAGGAGTGAATAAGATAGAAAAGGGTCATGAGCACATGGGCGCTAGTGTCTTGGCTAGGTGCTAGTGTTTGATGTCATAAAAAATTAATGAGTTAAACTTTGACTATGTTGTAGAGTGTCTAAGACCAAAGAGAAAGTAAAATGCAAAGACAAAAGGTAAAAGATAGTTGTCAATTAGTAGTTTTATTTATTAGGAATCATATAAATGGTAGTATGCTTTTAGGACCTTGAAATATACCCAAGTGTGTGATTTTCTATCTACATTTTCCCCAAATTTATTTTGTTAAGAGAATAATAAATAACATAAAGTAGATAAGAGATGTGTACTTTATGATCTTATAGATTATGTGGCGAATAGGGTGCCGAGATGACCAAAGTGAACCATGAAATGATTGCAAAATGAAGCATGAAGACTAGGAAACGAAAGTGACCTTAGGGGTGAAGCATATGTGTGGTTTTTACATGTTTTTGTTATTTTATTACTATTTTATGTTGATTCTTGTTGCATACTAAGTATAGACATACAAAAAAAGATAAAAAGAGTAGTCGAGTCATGTATATCGAAAATCTATGTAAAGTATGTAAACATGTGTAAAAGGAAAGTGTGCACTGATGTATTTTAGTGTAAATGATAGTAAGATTTTTGAAAATTCTATGTAGAGTTAGTTTCTTGAGGTATCTCACACCAAGAGTGACTTTTTAGGTGATCACATGTGAAGTACGCATTTTTGGGTAATCTCATGCAAATTATGAGTTTTCTAGGAGATCTCATGCTAATGAACAAGTGTTGGGGGAGAGGTCTAGAGATACTCTCATTTCACGAGTGTTCCCAATAAGAACCACCGTAGATGGTACGTACTTGATTCATTTAGTTTCCCCATGATTATTTCCTCATTAGTTTTGAATTTTTGTGATTGTCTTGATTGGTGCGATTGTAGGAGATAAAAATAAATTTTTAACTGAAGGTCTATTGTTTTAACTTGTGTTGTTATGATAAATTACTTGTATATAACCCAAAGACATAAGGGCCCGAGTAGTAGGACACAAGTACCTATGTGTTCATGTCTAATTCAGGGGCGCCGACATCCGCTTTGTGGTTCGACCTAAGTGTTATTGTGGGCCATTCTGTGACTGCATTTCTATGTTGACTCTATACTCGTGCATATCTTTAATGTATCTTTGAGTTACTTTGTAGGGTGATTTTTTCACCCAATGTATGTTTTCCTAGTTTATGGTACATCTAAGGAATGTAAAATCATCTAGTCCAAAGGAGAGGGCCTGAAAATGAGGTGAAAATGATACATATATGGGGTAGAGGATGTGCCTAGAAAAAACCAAGGCACATGTAAGAAAAGTGGCTACTAATATATATATTAGTAGAAAATGTATTAAGAATGAAATAGAAGATGATATAACAGGGAAAATGTGAAAAAAGTGAACCACAATAAGAGGGTTTCGGACATGGGACATCGCTCTTAATGTCCCAAGACAATCAAGTCTAAAGAATCCAAAAGAAACCAAACAATGATAAAACAAGACATAGGGCATATCCCACAAACAATAGCATACAATAGTAAAAAATGACAAGAAAAGTTTATCGATAATATTGGTCGTAGATAGTCCTGCAAAGCAAGTGCTACACATGAAGCACACATTACCATGTTAGGAAGATACATAATATGTCATGACATGTATGCATTAATGGAAATTAATGTTATAGAAAGTAGAAGTATTAAATAATGAAATAATAACACCTGTAATATATGAGAGTAAGAAAGGTAGATGCCCCACGATCCTTAATGGGACTCGGGAGAGGATGCATTGTTGAGCATTTTTGTAACGTGTAAGATCCTGTAAGAGATTTGCATGCACAACTAGAGACCAAGTAAAGAAGCATGTGTATATGATAAATATAATTATGTATACTAAGTATCTGGATAACATAGTAAGCAAAGTGTGATCATGTAGATAGTGTAAGAAATTAAGAGTAAGTAGAACCAAGATATGCAAATGCAATATATGAGTGTGATTGAATAGTACGTAATGTGTGAATGTGATAGGAGTAGCATGCCCCTGAGTGGATATGTATGAATTGAGGTTCATTTATAAAAGGCCCTTCAACAAACAAGAATGAACAATAGAATAAGAGTGTGTCATTAGGAAATAAGTGTGTCATGTGAAATTAGATGATAGAAATATGTATCATGAAGTAAAAAGTGTGAGATTCATTTCAGATTTATACCCTTAACATCGAAGAATGAACTATAGAACTAGAGTACGTCATAGAGTAATGGTTTGAGAATGTTTGCTAGAAAGATAGATCATGAAGCACAAAGTTTGAAAAGTGAATGTTTTGAGGTTCATTTAAGATTTAGACCCTCGGTAGTAAATTATGAACCATGGAACTAGAGTGTGTCATAGGGTAATGATGATACAATGAGTGTATTAAAGTATGTATGAGTGATAATGAAGATTAAATATGAAGCAAGGAGCGTTGCTAGAGACAACTTGATAATAATGAAAGGGGGTACATGTGATGTCACCGAGTGTTCCAATGATGAAGAGCTATGTGAAAATGAAAGAAATACATTGCATTAGTGATGAGGATTGAAATGTATCATAAGAAAGCATATTTTCATCAAAATGGTAGTTAGGATCAAGAGTAGAAGTAGGGTTAGATTTTTGGTTGGCATTAGGCACTTAAACCAGGTGATGTAGAGCTTATTAGTATTCTTTATAGGTTTTATTCTGATTAGGAATGGGTATCTGTATAGAGGAATTGAGAGGTGGAGGGGATTGACTTATTTTTAAATGTGGTTGCTTAGTTGGAATTGGTAACACTAAATAACAATTGAGAGGAAGAGGGGATAGACTGATATTTAGTGGAGGTTTATTTTTCTATATTGGTAACATTGTAGAAGACTTGAGATGAGGAGGGATTGACTAATTTTTAGAGGAGGTTGCTCGGTTAGAATGGGTTGGATAATTGATTTCTTATTGACTGAAGAAGGAACATTAGTAATGATAAAATAATTCTCATTAGACATAGATGGATTTTATTTAGGATCCCATTGATATTTTGTAATTAGAGATGTAGTAGTATGTTGTGAAGAAAATCATATAAATCCATGATCCTCATGGTGTTTTATTCTTCATTCTAAATCATATAAAACATTTTCATAATGTTCATTAAGTCTATGATAATTGAAAAATGGGAGACCTTGATATTTGGTAAGTGATAAGCGGGGTAGTAATGAGTAGATGGAAAATTGATTAATTGGTGCTTGAGAAGCTGAGGGAGAATATTGTGTTGCTTAGTATTGAGATCAAGCTTGAGAGGTGTCGGTAATGGTAAAAATTTAGGTTCACTTACATGAGCACATGTAAAATAAATATTATTAGGCTAAGGTGTAGAAGAAGAACTACCATAGGATTGAGAAACATCCTTGAGATGTTGGATTTTAACTTTAATTGATGTAATCATTATTTCCATTACCTAAATTTTGTCTTCAAATAAACAACATTAATTTTTAGTTGACTCTAAGATGGGTTGATTGAATGGAAGATTAGGACCGATAAAGTCATCATATAGATGATAAAAAATGGCACTTACTTGAGTGGGTGGCATATTGTGAGGGAGATATCTAGTGTCTATGGATTTTGGGAGAACAAATTTTGAAGGTGGTGCATTTGGAGCAGATCATGTAAGGATACTCAAGGAAACATAGGATCCATGAAAGAGAAATCGATAGAATAGGGATCTAAATGAGCGATCATGAGTGGGGTTTAATAAATGATTTAATTTAATTATAATTAATTAAATATAAGGTATTGCGGGGTAACTGATGTAAAAAATGATGTATAAGTGATAAAGTATAGTATGACACAAGAAAATAAGAAAGTAAAGTATGAAACCCTAAGAAAGAATATGAGATAAGAAGAATTTTTTGATATCCGCACAATCTAGAAATGATCTAGGTAGAGAAAAGTGATGGATAGAAAGTAAGTTACATCATACTTGCTCACCGTAAATTTTCTAGTGCAGGAGAGAAGCTAGAAATAGGAACTTGTGATAGGGCAAGGGCACCTGGGCATTAAAGACTTCTAGGCATCAGTGACTACACGAAGCTTAGAATCAAATTTCTAATGTGTCGAAATACCTTCACTATTGGTCCCCGATAATTTCTTGATGGTCACTTCTTGTTTACCAAAGGTACCTATAACCTACGATAAAAATCTATTCAAATGCACAAACCCACAAATTACATCAAACCTATAAATTAAAATTTAGAATCAAGAGTCAAATTGACCACGTTTGTCACCCCCGAAAATAAAATTACAATTAAGCATTTCACTACACTCGAATCCATGCGGTTCTTGGGGTGTGTTTAGAAATTGTGCCTTAGGATATCCTTGTTGAAGTTTCAATTGATAATGGGTTGTAGTTAGAATGTAGTAATGTAGTAGAATGTGTGGATGGAATAAAATAAACTTCCCCTTCCTATGTAGTGTATGCATACTAGATGAATCCTTGTCACTTGAATGGATGCTAGATGGATTCCTTTAGAGTAATTTAGTTCCTTTTGAATGCAATCTCAAGTGATGATAGTAATTCTTAGGGATTGGTCCTTCATTTTAAACACATAACTATGTATTTATATGATTCCCTTGTTTGAATTTCATAATTGAAAATTGGAATTCCAACCTAGAAATGAAAATGATGCCCGAAAGATAAAAAGAGACCCACGAGCAGTGAGTTAGATAAAAAAAGGGTCAAGGGAACACAGAGGGGATAGGGGCATTTGGGAGCTACTATCTTGAATGGGTGTTGGTGTTTGAAGTTACAAAATATACATATGTAAAATTCTGACTAGTTTATAGGGTGTGTGAGACCAAAGCGAAAGAAAAAGACAAAGACACAATTCTAAAGATAGTTGTCAATTAGTAGTTTTCTTGATTAGGAATCATGTAAATGCTAGTATGCTTTTAGGACCTAGAAATGTACCAAAGTGCATGATTTTGTGTCTACGAAACTCACAAAACAACTTCTCCATGCCACTAGACACCTTATGTTGACTCAATAAACACTAATGACATCATCACACACTCAAAACTCCTTTTAAGATCAATGCCACTTGAAATCAATGACAACAATGACACATTTTCTAACATTCATGACCAAAACAATTATTTTGAATTCATTCCAAATTGATTGTAGTGGTTCCCTAGAGAAGAGAGTTCATACAAATAATATTTTTGAAAAACAACTAGTACATATTAAATATAAAACAAACCATTGGAGGATTAACCTAGAAGAGGTATTCAACCATTTTTGGTGATGATGTTATAGAAACCAATTCATATGAGCTTATAAAGAAGATAACAAGTTTGATTAACACCTCATCCTACCCCTTACTAATAGTTTGTATGAGTTGGTTGAAATGATTGGAACTCATTTAGGACATCAACATGAATACAAGAAAATATATTTTCACAGAATTTTAGGAAATTTATGCTTACTACATATGGAACATTTTGGCATTGAAATGATGAAAATGAAGATAAGTGATAATTGTATAATTTGAATTTTTAGAAAGCTATATTGGTTTCAATATTATCTCACAAGATTGTTCCTTGAAAGATTGGATAAATGGTATGGTGCAATTATGAAGGAAATCTAATCAATTTTTATTTTCTTGGGGATTAACTTTTTTTATCAAGTATAAATGGATACTTATCACATTGAATTACAGGTAAAAAAATATAGATGTCCGTAAAAATTTACAAGCTAAAAACATAAAAACAACTATTGTTTTATATAGTCATGAAAAAAACTCACATATAACATGTTAAATTAAAGGGTGGCGAGATGACTTTAATGCCCCCTTTATTTTTAATGAGACTATAATGATAGTAAAATTCATAGTTTCTAGAAAGTTAACCTTCAATATTACCACTTTCATAGCTAGAAAGGTAGGCTTCATAATTTTTTTCAAGGTTGGCTGTAATACTCTATCGAGATTCCTAGCTACTAGCCACTAGGATACAAACTTAACATTAATATCACCAAAATGTTAGTGAAATGTTTATGTTATAAATAATTTTAATATTTAGTTTCCTTAAACCACATATTAAATGATGGTGTTCGAGATCATTATTCCCAATACATTTTATTACATATCTTAATTAACATAGTAGTGAGAATGGTTCGCCCTAAATAAGTACATATACCATCCTAGTTCATGGTCATTGAAATGAAGATTAAAATGAACAAGTCACGAGAAATTTTGAAGATGGTTCTGAGCTAATCATTTTTAAACGTGTCTTAAAGTGAAAAGTGTATCCAACTCCCATGCAATTTATTTTAGGGTATGTGGTTAAAACTTAAATGAATTATTCTAAAAATTATGTCTTATTGTTATAAATTTTAAATTGGTTATTTAATATCTATCTATTTTCAATTTTGATCCCAATTTTTAAAAATACTACCTATTGTTTGAAGAAGGTGGACATGTTGATCTATTCTCAAAAGGTAAATTTTCATAGGAAAGAGTATATTGAGCTAGGAATAAGCTAATTTGCATAGACATGGGAAATGACTTGTTCTTTTTCAATGTAATATTCATTTTAAATGAAAGAGTGAGATTTTGATACTCAATTGATGGATAAAAACCCTAACATATATCAATAATAAAAGATACATTATTCCCTAAAAAGATAAGGAAGTGATTAATAACACAATTTCAGAAGTACACTACAAAATAATGTGTAAATAACACAATGTTTTGCTTCATTTTTGCATCAAAAATTTACCTTTTTGTTATAGGTTTGGTGCATTTCTTGCAAGAAATCATGTCAAGGATGGAGGCATAAGTGTGATGCAAGAATGCCGAACTATAAATTCTTATTGCGTCACTTTTGAAATACCTTTATTTTTCATTTGCACCAATTTTGTTTTTCATTTTCATCACATATTCATGATACTAACTGGGATACTACCTCAATCATGAGTGGCAAAAATGTGATGCAAAAATTCCTTTGAAAAATTAAAAAGAATTATATTACATGCACTTATTTATTTTAATGTAAATAGTATCATCTTTGTGTGTTCTGTGTTTTTGTTATTTTTAGTGCTTGTAAATGTAAAATAAATTGGTCATACAAATACTAAATACAACTATAACAAACCAAATTAATAAGACCATAATAACATTTACGTAAACTAAGGAGGATTAAAATATACACAAAAGAGTAAATGTAAATTACTAAAATCAAATAATGTATTATGTAAATTAATAGAAAAGATAACAATGTGCCCACAAATACGAGAGAGTAGTTAATTTCTCATTTACAATATAGGAATATGAATTAAAATTACAATATATTTACATAAACTACTACTATAAAATAACTAAATCATCAACTCGGTCATCATCATCCGATCTCACTATCACCATCATCTAAGACCTCATTATCATGATCATGATAATCTATGTTCTCATTACCTATATTGTTTGAATCTTGATCCATTCTATGTATTGAAGGGATTAGAGTGTAGTAGTCAAGATCATCATCATCATCAGTATCCACTCTAAACTAAGGGCCATAGTTTTAAAGTGAAGTCTAATTTAAATGCAATAACATGACTTAATTCTTACTTGTAATATTTCAAATTCAATGACAAAATATTTGAAAATCATATTTTGTTACCTTCTTGATTTTAATATTTATTTAAGAGATTAATGACATCTTACTAGTACAAACGAATGAGAAGGGGCCCTTTTTTTGAATGCATTGGATTTGGTGCTCCTAAGAACTTTGAGTTGTGCCTATAATTGTTTGGTGTCTTTGGAGTCATATATCCTCTCTTGTAAAAACATTTAAAGTTAGAAATATAATTGAGATATGAATCATAAACATTGTATAATACATTATTGAAATAAACTTTCAAACTTGCAACTAACCTCATATATGCTCATTTTTCCTATATGATGAGTCGAAAAATTTCTCTAACTTATTATGGCTTTGTGGGATTTTTCATCGATAAGGACCACTATATTAATACCAATACAATATGAAAAACTTTGAATTAATGAATATGAAGAAAATGCATATTTTAAATTTTATATCATAGTTTTTTTATCATACTAAAATCCAATTGTGTGTCCCATTGGAGCCAAATATCATATTATATTTTCCACAAATATACATTAATGCTGACAAGTCAATGTGCTAGTCTCTCTTCTTAGGTATTACCCCTATAATTGTCCTACACATTAAACTAGTCGTAAATTAATTTATAAAAGAAAATAAAAAATCATTTGATTTTGTTTCACTTTCATACCCATATATGTCACCTCATCCTCCTCGTAACCAATGTTGCCTTGTTTCAATTATTCCCACATCATAATAGGCACTGCCAAACATTTTTCAAGTACACATAACCAACAATTTATTACATTTAATTGGTTGAAATTTCTATTCCAAGTGGTAATTATTAGTAAATTTTACTTCTACTCACATAATTTTCTTATTTCAAGTACCTAAAAGAAAATAATGAACTTAAAATAATTTATTTAATTTTGACAAATTTGATAACATGCAAATAAATAATTAAATTACAATATAATGTAAACTAATACTTACTTGTCATGAACATCTTGTAATATTTTCATGTCATGGATCACATATATTTTCACATAAAAAATTCCCCCATACTATATACTTGTACTCATTTAGTGTTAGATGAGACAGGAGTTTCTCATAAGAATTAGGTGAAGATTTTGTATACTCCCTCATTGTTTTAGGAAACACCTTATCAACACTTTTGGGGGTTGTTTTGTATCATTTAAATTGATGAGCACTAGATTTATGATGTTGCATGAAAGACATTAGCATGAAATAAAATGGAAAGGAAGATGATGATATGAGATTATATAGTAAATAAAAAAATCAAACAAATTCTACAACATTTTACCTTCTTACTTCCCTTAAAGCAAGGTAATCATGATAGGACACCTAAGAAATGTCAATACCTTTGAATCATCGATCATGAGGTGTATGATAATGTGATGAAACTATAACTAAATACGATCTACAATTATAAATTACATAAAAATTGAATAAATAAAAAAGATAAAATAATTTTTTAAAATAATTTCCTAATATATCTACAAATAAGATTATGTAGATTTGTAATATATTGAATGTATGAAGGATTGGATTTTGAAACCATCACGTAGGTAGAAAAAGATAGAAAAATAATCTTTTACCTCCTTTCTTCCTTGAAGCATGTGAAACATTATAATCTACATTGGAAATGTCACCTCTTTTGGATAGTTTATCACAAGATGCAAGGGGCTACGAATGCAATTGCACTAAAGAGAGTGGATCTACAATTTGATATGATATATTTTAAAATATAATAAATGTAAACCCTAATAAATTTATAATCATGACTACAAATATTATTAAATAAAATAAAATAAAATATTACCTCATATATTTTTGTGTATCATTTGATACAAGAACATTTGTCCAAAGAATATCGCTTGAGTACCATAAACATATATCAAGAATATGGTTCACATCTCGACTCTTGATTTCCATGATATTAAGGTCAAGGAATGTAATGAGTTTCACATGGATGGTAATATTACTCCTCCTCTATATATCATATGATATGTTTACACACATTGCTTCCACCACAACCCATATTATGCAACACCCTTTTCAAAAAATTGCTTGATGATCAAGGGGTTTCTTATTTTCTACATGCCTAATGTTAAAAGACATTAAATATAAATAATATATTAATATAAAAACAAAAAAATCTTGTACTAATTGTTAGGAAATTTAGAGTTTAGATTAGGTAAATATTATTTACTAAGTGGTAAATAATTGTGTAATATTGGTTATATACAAATAGTTTATTGTTGGGAACTTTGTTAGGAGTTGTTATAAGAGATCCTATAATTTAGGAGATACAAATCCTATATATTTATAACTTGCATGAATATGATTTTAATAAGAAAAATGAAAAACAAAATACATTTCAGTTATGTGGTGTGTACAAAATAAAATGGTAAGTGGTTTCCTTCCCCTATTATGATTAAAACAAGGATAACATGAATTTTTTATTCTAAGAATAGTTGTATAGGAGGGCAGATGAACTGGAGTGATCCTCCAACTTCTAATAATTTTTATTGTCATACTTCTAACATCGATCGATCGGTAAAAGACAGCTTCACTATAAGTGAAAGTAAGAAATGTTAATTTTGCGTATGTAGGTGAATCGGTGGAAGTATTATCATCCAGTATGGGATTCATTATGGTGAAGTAGATTGGTCATGTGCAACAAGATCCAAGGAAGTAGTATGCAGACCTAAAATTATGAAGAGGCATATGATTTTGTTTCAAATTTTTCAGATGTCTTGTCTTCCTATGTAAACACTAAGGGGGAATGTTAGAAAATTTAGAGTTTACATTAGGTAATTATTATTTACTTGAGTTGTAAATAATTTTTAATATTGGTTATATCGTTATGTAGTATATATATATATATATATATATATATATATATATAGTTTATTGTTGGGAACTTTGTTAGGATTTGTTATAGGAGATCCTATATTTTAGGAGATATAACTCCTATATATTTGTAACTCTGTGAATATGATTTAAATAAGAAGAATGAAGTCTTTCGATTTTGAACCAAATTCATGACTAATAAAAATCATATGATTGGTTGTTTGTTGTGAGCCATTAATTTGTAAATGATATTTAATTAATTGTCTCAAATTAATTAAATTAACAATAAGAAAAGTTATAAATATACTTTTGAATGGATAATAATTTGTAGTCACCGATGTGATGGGAGTTATGAAAGTGATGGGAGCTTGTCTTTGTGAGCACTCGGGTGCAGAGACTGCTTTGGAGAGGCTCACCGGGAGATCATAAAATTAATGTCATCATCGGAGGAAGAAGCCCACACTTGGAGATCTTGGGGTCATTCTGGATTGAGCCAAGAATTGTTTCATATACACTTTTTGGGTAGCTTCGCGGCCTAAAAACAAATATAGACTTTGTGTGGGATTGGCACAAAAGGTAGTGGGCCTGCAAGCTAGAGGTCAAGTGACAATGGAAAAGGATGATTTCATCTTTTGTTTCTAGGAATAAATGAACATGCAAAGAGTGATTCTAGGGTTTCCATAGTTTTTGGAAAAGTGGCTCTGAGTATTATGTGATGGAAACCTAGGATGTCTATGGAAAGTTCTTTCCCGAACTCCCTATCTAGATTCAATTCCAAGCTATCCCCTTGTATTTCTAGGAGCCGGAAATATTTGTTGGTATAGCAAGAGCTATGGGTGTGCTCATTTATATGGATCCATCTATGAAGGCTTGATCAAGATTAGTTTTAGCGATGCTATACATCAACATTTTGGTTGGGGAAAAAGTTGATAAGAGAATATTTTTGGACTCTATGAATTTAAAACTTGAATAGGTTATCGAGATAGAGAAGTCTTGGATCTTTTTGCGATAAATGAAGAAAATTTGGATTCAAATCCTTGTCATATTGTGACGGTACGAAGCTGAAATAGATGGTGGATGATTCCACCGAATCCTACTATGTTCCAATTTCTTATATGGATGGTGAATTAGATGTTGAGACAGAGGCATGAGGATGCTTTGAAAGGGTGGAAGATGTGGTTGCATACGAATTTGGGGAGGATGTCGAGCTTGGTGGTATTGGTGATCTTGCTTTGGTAGGGTTGTGGAGTGATGTTGGCTAGGTATTCCCTAGATTCTAATGTATCGTTGGGTGGGTCTTCGAATAAGATGGGCTATATTGGTTATAGTGTAGGCTTGGGGAGTTATGGTGCCAACATGGATGCCTGGATGGAATGGCCAAAGGGGGAAATTTAAAATTCAAATCCAGTCTTTAATGCCCACCCTACCCTATATTAGAATGGAGGTGATTTTTATGGAGATTGTCAAGTGGTAATAGTAAGGGAAGAAAATGTTAGTATGGGGGATGTTAGAATGAGGGGTCACATTGGGTTGTATGTTTCTATACTATTTCAATTTTGAATCCACCGTGTCGATGGTATGTGGATGGATGAAGGAAATGGCGTGTCTAGTCAATTGGAACAACAGACGGTGAAGGACGTGGAGGCATTTATGAAATAATTATGGTGGAGCTTTGTCTGGGTTTGTGTGCTACCTTTGGCGGTGAATTTGACACCATGAATGGTGTTGGGTGGACAAAGGTCATACCCAATAAATAAAAGTATAGCCTTGAACGAGTGCTTTGGATTTGTCATGGCGGAAGTGGTTCTTGAGTCACTCTTCCCTTGCTTCTAGGTCATGGTTTCTCACTACTTTCTATATTTGGTTTGACTTGACCATGTTTAGGTCTTTTGAGACCACGCTTATGTATTGTAATTGTTGGTTTCGATTTCATCCATGGGTAGAGGTCTTATTTTATGTTATCTATTTCTATATCTCTTCTCCTTTGTATTGGTGAGTGTTTTGGTCCCCTCAAAACTAATTTTTTTACCTAATCTAAAAAAAAGATATTTTGAATGTTATGCATATTAAATGAGTCACTTTATTAAGTGAGTGATATATGCAAAGTAAGTAGTCTCTTGATTTATATTGTGAGTGTTAAATCTATTTTAGAATTAATTAATGATGTGAAGTGAGAATCATGTTATGTAAACACTCATTTATTTGTGAAAAATTCCAAAGTGATTTTTGTTGATAAATTAGTGTAAGTGGTGTGAAGTGTAGCTTAGGTTAAGTTAGATTTAATTACAATTAGTTGTGTAACCACTTGAGTAATACAAACATACAAAAGGCATGAAATAAATGTAAAAATGTTATTTTCACTAGAAAATAATGTTTCAAACTACAATATATTGTCTTTGTTATCTGGAGGTATGTATGAATGAAGTGGAAAATAAATTTATTCTTTTTCATATATTTATCTTCCTAAAATAATACGGGTTGTAGGAATTTAACAATGGATTTGTATCACATATATGTGAGGATATTGATAGATTTTATAGATATTAATATTTTAATTTATTTTCTAGAGTCTTTAATTTATTTGTGCAGAGAGAGGGAGTTTGGTTTTTCCATTTTGTTTTTGAAATTTCGGGATGATTTGAATATATTAAATCATAAGGTATCTCACTCTTCCCTTTCCTTCCCATTTTTTCCACATACCTTCCATTTCCCTTCATTTTTCCATTTTCCAATTTGTGTATTCCTGTTTCCTTATAAGTGTGACAAACGAACATGTTTTTATTTTTCCCCTTAAAAATGTACAAAATATATTATCACTTATAACTATTATTGGCAAAAGATGTTATTTGGAGGAGACCACACTCATATGTATTCTATACTAATGTCAAAATAGTAGCCTAGAAGAAGATTCCATTTCAAGTATGCTAATTGAATGAGCTCGAGTTTCAGGTTTGCTAATAAATTTTAAAAATGGTGTTTCTTATACATGTTACAATTCACCTCAAATATATTGTGTGGAAGAATAATAATAATATTATTTTAGGTTTTAATTTCTCTATAAATGTTGACAACAGACTTTTGTGAATAACTTAGTAAAAGGGAAAATTCATCATCAATTTTTTATTATATTGGAGCATTATAAATGTCCATTCTAGAATAAAATTGTGTTATGATGTGTAATGCCCTCTTCCCTTTGACACCTTTTTTATACTAATCATGATACTGATGATTATATTATGGACATGATTATGGACTTTATTATGGTATGATGTTAGATGTTAGATCATGGATTATTATTCACCGGATTTAGTTTTGATGCATGATGATTATTAGAGACATTTTATATGTTGATGATGATATATTGTTGACATGATTATATTATGGATGCTATTAAGACTTTTGATATTTGGATATTGTGAGTAGACCTAGAAACGGAAAATTATTGGATGATGATATAGTTGTTGATAAAACTATAAATGATATTGTTAAATTTCTTTGATGTTTTTATGACTCATATATCTAAATGATTTAGAAAATTATATTTATATTATTTTGGATGTTCTGATATGGCCACAAGGCCACATGAGGTATTTATTTTTTTGTATTTTAAAAGACCACAACAAACATCGGGGTATTGGAGACCAACTACATTGGAATTCTAGATGAATTCAACAAGGTCACCATGGCAACTAGTATTCTTTTGTGCGTGTTTTTGTGTGTTAGGGATTACCTTGGGGGATTACCTTTAAATGTGACCAAGGGGTTTTATATGTTTCTTTTATTTTGGCCCCTTTTGTTTATGTTTGCATATGTTTATTTTGCGATGTTTTTACCCTTTCTTTAATTATTTAATGGTGTGTAAATATTGTGAGTAATCATGTTGTTAATATAATTAATTAAAATATGTCATAAGAAAGTAATTAATAAATTTGTTAGCCTTGGATTAAATTGTTGTAAGTAATGTGTAAGTGATGAGTAAGTTGACTCTTGAGTGTGAAACACTCCACTTTCTTGGAAATTTGAATATGTCCTTGGAGGGTGATTTTGGAGGCTTGTGGGACAAGTTAAACTTGTCCCATACCTCTTAAATTTGATTACCAATCATACCTATGGTTGGAGAGTTAAAATTATACTTTTTAATGCATTTTGGAATACATGTTGTAGATTTTAATTGCACTTTTATTACATGTTATAATTTCTATCCTTTGGGGTGTGGGTTGGGTTGGAGTGTGTAAGTTAACTATCATATTATTCACCCACCTATTTATTATGGATTGGAGAATGAAGTTGAGTTTTACAGTTGGGGTTGAGGATGTGTGATGTGACATCCTACATGGATCCTCCTCATCCTCTTCTCTTCCCTCTTCTATAAAATATGAATTACTTGCCTTGTTTTGGGTTGCTTCACTATGGAGACTTAATTTTTAGGCAAATTTTCTTGCTGTTTTGGGAGCTCTTGCTTGAAGAATTTTGGAATATTGTTGCATGCTTGTGCTTGGTTGTTTTGGATTGTTTGCATTGGGATAAAGCTTGTTGTTTTGGAACTTGGAACAACTCCATCATGGAGAGGTAAGATCTTGTCTCTTGAAATGCTCTTCTTTTATAAATGTAAATGTTATGTGTGGATGTTTTAGCATGTTTGTGGGTTGTTGGGTAGATTTCCTAGGAATGGTGTAGGAGAAGACCATGGGGTTTATTTTGTGGGAGGCACAAGTGTGTTTTAGGGAGGTATAAGGGTGGAGGGAGTTGGGATTTGGGTTCCACCTTACAAAGAAATAGCTTGCATTTATTTACTCGTTATGGGGTGCCATAAGAGGTTGGGAGTCATAAGGAAATGTGAGGAATAAGGGGTACTTCAAGGAGGCATAAGGAATGTCAAGGTTTTGATATACTAATTTTGGCAAATTTGTAACTCAGGTGGTGATACCCATTTCCCTTTTGGGAGGCATAAAAAGAATCCCCATATTTATTTCTCCTTTGGCTTGCTCTATGAAGCCTCAAGAATTTTGTCATGATTTAATGTAGTTGTAAACTACATTCTGTTTTGGATTGTGTTTTTATTGTAAAAATGTTGCTTGTGTGTTTGTGGAAGCCTGTTGTTGCCATGAGTTAGATCACATTTTTTATTGCATTGTGGTTGGTGCTTGGTGGCCAATGAAGAAGGATGGCTTCTCCTCTTCATTGGATGTCTTGGTTGGGTGGTGAGCATTGGCTTTCCCCCACTCTTGTTGTGATCACAATTTAGAAGTATGAGAATCTACATGTTGTTGTCATGGAGTTGAGATAAAGGAAGTTTGACAATCCCTATTTATATGGAATCTTATTGAGCCCCCTTTCCACTTGAAGTGGATGATCTCGTGTATTCACTATAATGGAAATATACTTTGTATTGATAATGAAACTAAAATTTGAAATGTAAAAGAGTTATACTCTGTACTATTTTTAGAAAGAATGTGAAAGAATGTGAAAGAATGATACGTGTTTTGTATATTATATTTTGTAATCAAATGGAAAGGAAGCTATAAGAGTTCATTTGAATTAATGGAAGTGGTTTGTCTTGTAAATATGATGTTATTCCATTTGAAATCATGTGTTTAGCATACACTTTGTGAAATCTTTGTTTGAAAAGTGGTAACGTGGAACATGTGATAATAAAACGTATTATTCTACCTATATACGATAAACAATTTTGGAAGAAATAAAAGAAGGAAGTTGTAAAGTTGTATTTTGGAACAAACTTATGAATATAATACTTTTCTCAAATTGCATTGTTGTATTGAATTTGATAATTTCAATGTATTGAAATCTCTGTTTGAAAGGAAGAAATGTGTGAGAGAAATATAGTCTTTTTCTCTTTGGAATGTGAAAAATTTGAAATCAAAATTGTAATTTGGTCTTGAATAGTGTGATTTGAATAAAATAAATGTGTTAGATTGGAATTGGAACGTATTCTAAATACTTGGAAGAAGAAAATGGCAAATAGACCCTTTAAAATTTGATCCCTATTTTTGTAATTTCAAACTGGTAATTATCTAAACCAAAAATGCACAGTTCGAACCTACAAGAAAGAAATAACAATGAAACATTAAAATTGAACATGCCATGGTATAAATGAGTTCAATTAGACAAATACACTTAAAGGAAATATTTCAAAAATAACAAAATCGGGAAACCGTTTCTACAGTTGTTTTTTGTCAACAAATGTAAATGTTCAAATTGGAAATCAATTCGATAGATTGAATCTTGAATCCTTTCTTAAATCCACCTAAGAACGATTCTCCATGTCTATTTGACATGTTGAGAGAGGAAGAAGATCAAATTGGACAAATCTCACAAGTTAAAAATTACCAGTTCACACTGTAAAATCCTACAGACTTTTTCTTAAAATTGACCCCTTAAACTTTGTCAAAATAAAAAATTAATGATCCTTGAGTAAAGAGGACATCGAGAGATTTGCAGAAAGTCCTCGTTTGTCCAAAACCAAGATCTCTATAAAAAGTTATGGCCTTATGAATTTTTTTCACTTGGCGCGTTCAAAAACAAATTTGTGAAAATTTTCCTGGGGCCCACGAGCCCGAAATTTTCCCTTGGAGCTTTGGAAAATTTTTGGGAAAACTTTCTAAATTTTCCTATCTAGCCCGCAGCCAATCAGAGGCTACCACATGGCACCATGAGGTGTCAGTGGAGGGGCAGATTCCCTTTTTAACTTAGTGCTTCTAGAAAAAATTGGGAAAATTTTACAAATTTTCTCCCCATCACCCAGCCTTCCCTATGTTGGCTTAGGTAATGCCACATGTCACTTATGGACTCATGGGAGAGCTTGCACAAAATTATCTCCTCACCACGTGTGGGAGAATTTTAAAAATGACTCTTTCTACCCCGTTTTTCCCCACGCTGACTTGGGGAGTGCCATGTGTCCCTTGTGGACTTGCAGACCCACGGGCACAAATGTGGTTTTTCTTCCTCATGTGGAAAATCTACCAAAAGTCCCCATATGGCCTATGAATCGGCCCTTTGGGCAAATTTTCACCCCTGGGCCCATAGGCCCACTCTTGGGGAAAATTTTTACCCCAAGGCCCGCCGGCCCATAACTTGAAAAATATGAGGAGTTAGGAGGACTTATTTATATCAATGAAAAGGTGAGGAAATTTCCTATCAAATGGGAGCGATTTAGAGAAAAATTGAATGTGTTAAGTGTGAGAAAATCAGGTTGAATATTTAATCCTGTTGGAGAGTTGTAGTGGTGAGGAATTACTCTCGAACATATTTGAAGCTTCTAACCCTAAATTTTGGACCTTATGACCTATAATAATTATTAACGAAAGAAAAGTTTTTCTAGTAGATTAGAATTGTTCCAGAACATGTTAGTGACAATTTTTGTCTTGTAACCTGGTTGAAGACTCTTTTAAAAAAATAAAATTATTCCATAATTTTCCTAAATAATCATAGGTTGTTCTCGGGTCTTAAGTGGGTTGTTTTTAGCAGTGTTACACTTGGTATCGAGTAGTGGTTCAAAATATTGGGCCATTGGGCACACTAGAAAACTTGAGACATGGGCCTTAAACCTAACACACTTTTAAATCTAGAAAACAACTTAGTTTAGAAATTACATATTTTAGTAAATATGGAAAATGAATTAAACTTAGAAAGATGAACTAACTCTCATTTTGTTCTGTGCAGGAGGCGTAGAAAAGATGAGGAGCCTTTTCACATAGACTTAGACATACCACCTTCGAGCATGCTATAGGATCTATCCTACCACATATTTTACAGAACCTTCAGGAGGTTAACATTGCATTATGCAGAGATCAAGAAGAGGACATGTAGCTAGACATGATAGAGTCACTTCCATTGAGGGTCGGGTATGTCCTTGATAGAGTAAGGAGCATGGAGGAGAGAAGACTTCCATGCGAGTCGGCCTAGATCTCGAGTCACCACAGAGGGGATAGGGTGACCGAGTTTCAAGACATAGAGATAGGTCTCGAAGCCTTAGGCTTAGGGATGAGCATACAGAGAGGCCTAGAGGCCATCAAACCACAGCTGCAAATCACATCAGGGAGATCCTGAAGCTTCCAACATTGCATTATTCTGGTGACATAGGTGGATTTCAGGCAGAGGCCTGGTTAGTGAGCTTGAGCTAGTGCTTTAAGCTCTTCCCTTGTTCTAGCAACAGAAAAGCTCGTGTTGCAATCCATCTACCGCGGGATGGAGCTGGTGTCCTGGAGGATAGAGGAGCAAAAGCTGCATGTTGATTATGAGACAGTTACTTGGGAGCTCTTTAAGGAGAATTTATAGAGTAGATACTTGTCACGAGGTTCATACAACATCAACTAGATGATTTTCATGACCTCTCGATAGGCATCACGTACGGTGGTTGAGTATGAGAGTAGATTTGCGGATCTACCGCAATATGTTAATTACATGAAGTATGAGCAAGTGTGGATCCATAGGTTTATCTAGGGCCTACATCTAGACATTGGAGGTGTAGTGTAGATTCATTACCCACATACATTAGCTAAGACCATCGAGAAGGCCTATATAACAGAGGAGACTTGGGGAATGACCCATAAGGATAGAGAGACTCGAGTCCGAGATGCATACAATATATGCAAGACAACAGATTGAGGGTGTTAATACCTCTTCCTCATGGTGGACAAGGTTCAACAAAATCATCTTTTACACCCTAGTAGAAGTAGAAGTAGTAGCAGTTTTGCCCACCTTATAGACCTCCATAGAGATTTGATGCACAGAGAGGTTAGAGTATGGGGCCTCCTCCTAGGGGTCCCATCGAGACACAGGGTGCCTAGAGAGCTCACTCAACAAGATATCAACAGCAGAGACCTCAACAGACCGCAACTGAATAATTAGGATCCACACCACAAACCTCCATAGTACTGACTGGACCTGCTACATAGGGGAGAGGATCAGGTGGTTGTTTTGGTTGTGGTTTTACTGGAAATTTTTAGAGGTACTTCCCATAGAACCCTAATAACAAGGGTAAGACATAGATCTCTAAGCCTACTATTGGTGACATGGGGTGTAATCATATGATGTATGCAGTAGTCAAGAACCACCAGGCGGATCATCATAGTATAGATATTGAGACTACAGTAGCATTAGTGGTATTCCTACCAATATTTTGTTTGATTCTGGTTCTTCCGATTCTTTTATTACACCATCTTTAGTGAAGCGATGCAAGCGGGTGGTAGTTAGGCGGGTCATAGATGGGATGTTGAGATGGCTTCGGAGCCAAGATTTGAGTGGACTCCTTAGTTAAGGAGTGTGTGGTGGATTTGGGACCTTTCACCACTACCTCGAATCTTTGTATCCTTCCTTTGGGCTCATATGGAGTCATATTTGGTATGGATTGGTTTTCTCACACAAGGCCGGGATGGATTGTTACCGCAAGATTATATCTTGTGTAGATGATTTGGGAGTTGAATCGGTGATTTCGGGGATCCTGAGTCCCATTTCTTTTCACACCATCTATGCTATGCAGCTTAAGCGATGTCTCGTGATGGGATTATTAGATGTATGCTATTACGCTTATTGACAGAGAGAGAGGATGGGTTTATTGGACCATCGCTAGATGATCACCCTAATTTGAGAGAATTTTTAGATGTCTTTCTAGGGGAGCTACCACCCCTATGTGAGATTGATTTTCATATAGATCTAGTTCCGGGAGCAGATCCTATCTCATGATTACCTTATCAAATGACCACTCTATAGCTCCGTGAGATTAAGTTGAAACTTGAGGGCCTTTTAGAGAAAGGCCTTATATGTCCTAGTGTATCCCCTTGGGGAGCACCGATGATCTTTGTAAAGAAGAAGGATGGATCCTTGTGGTTGTGTATTGATTACTACCAATTGAATAAAGTAACGATTGAGAATCATTATCCCCTTCCACACATTGATGATTTGTTTGATTAGATGAAGGGAGCAACATTTTTCTTTAAGATTGATATTATGTCAAGATACCATCGGGTGAGGATTTCATAGTAGACATTCTGTAATGCCCCGTTCTCCGACGACCATGTCGCTAAGCTTTTAACGTTGTGGTGCTTATGTTGACCTCTCGTTGGCTCTTGTTATTTCGATTAATAAGTATTAATAAGTGGTAATAATAATAATAATAATAATAATAATATTTTTATTTATCGGTCGACGTTAACCTCGCCTTCTGATCGTCGATTTGATACCAACCCTGTTGTTAAATTTTGATAAGCGATTACATAAATTAATGCAGGGAAATGAGGATGAAGCTCTATCCTGCTCGGCATTTAAGGTGAACTATTTAAATATGGTTTAGGTTTGTAAAATCTTCTAAGGCGTGCTCGAATGGGGAGAATTTAGGATTTGCGTATCACATGGATCTCTCTCCAAAATAGACGTCTTTTCTTGTAAACCGTGTTGGACCTTCCCTGGGATCTGGGGAAACGTGTTTGAAATCGTATTGGGTTTTGGCCTGCGTTTTGTCTTCGTGATTCGTTATGGCTTGCTAGCCACGTTTTCTTTGTTTTGGGGATTTGCGTGCTCAGTAGTTTGGGGATCTGCGTGCTCAGTGGATTGGGGGTCGCGCGCCCAGATGAAAATCTCACATTTGTGAGTTTATTGCAAGTTTCCTTTCTGTGTGGTCGTTTTCTGGTGCGCAGATCCTGGGCGCGTCCTTTTTGTCTTCCCTGGCCGCAATGAAACCCCCCTCACGCCTTATGCTGGTGCGCAGATCCTGGACGCCTCCTTTTTCCTTCCCTGGCCGCATTGGATCCTGTTCACGCCTGGAGCTCGGGGGCATTTGGAAAACGTGGAGGAAGGTTTTCTGAGCATGGAGGACTGTTGGGCGCCTCCCTTTTTCCTGCCCTGGCCGCGTGGGTCTGTGGGGTGAAGGAATACTTCATTTTTGTGGTCGTGTGGACATGGTTTTTTTTTTTATTGCCTGATGCGTTTTGGGGGAAAAAGAAGCGCGGTTTTCTTTCTTTGTCACGCACAAATGCCTACCACCCAAATTGTGCAAAAGAGGCGTGTTACCTCCTCTTTCATTGGGTGTTGCGAGGTGTGTTCTTGTTGGGGATCCACAACAACAGACAGCAATAGTTTTAGCTAGGCAAAGATACATGTTGAAGTATAGTAGAAGCCTCTTTGAGCGCTTCCAACAAGCAGGCTGTCCAACAATGTTGTTACCTGTTCAGTATTGAATGCATCCTCAAATTTGGGATTCTCCTTCAAGATTATTTTTTTCAAAATCGATTAAGTGACAGTAAGAGTGTTACCAGGAGAGCCTGGTAATAAAAGCCTTCATAAGTGTGGCGCTTGCATTATTCATAGCAGGATGGGCTGTTCGGCGGAAGTCTTTAAATCTGTCGGGTGGTTTTGCCAGGTTCCTGGTAATGTCAGCATCTATCATGGCTTCCTACAGGTTTGGAGCTCTCCTCCTCGTGTTTTTCTTCACATCCTCAAAGCTCACAAAGCTTGGTACTGAAAAGAAGCGCAAAAATGATGCTGAATACAAGGAGGGAGGCCAACGGGATTGGATGCAAGTGCTAGTGAATAGTTCGATTGCCACAGCACTAGCGTTAGGAGTTGCATATTTGACAGGCTGGAATGATATCTGTTTGAACTCAGAAAAGGCACCTTTGGTTACTGGTCTGATTGGTGGTATACTTGGGCACTATGCATGCTGTAACGGTGATACTTGGTCTTCGGAAATTGGTGTTCTTAGTAGCAGCCAACCTCGGCTCATTACTACCTTCAAGGGCCTGTTTCAGCGTGCCCTTGTCTTGGGAAGCGCATTAAAGGCATGATAAGCCCTAACCCTCTCTCTTAATGATTTATTTCCTTTAGCATTTAGATAAATCAATCTCTGCAATTTTGTTTGAATTCTGTAGATGTGAGTTTCTTTTGGATTGTTGCTGCGTTATTCTTTTACTAAGTAAATAACGTTCGACTCTTGATATTATTTAATAATTATTTACATATATATGTTGACTCTTTCTTGAAAGAGATGCCCAAAAGGAGATGGGTTTTCGAATGACTTTTAATCATAATTGCATGAGCTGATCTCTCTCCAGTGATTCTCGCTTATCGATCTTATAAAGTTGGTTTATCATTTTGCCATGATTACTCCTGTGAACAGTGGTTTCTGTAGAAAATATTGTGGTGTGTGAATGAGATTTAGAATTTTTCTTGTCTTGTTTTTATTATGTAAAACATGGCTTGAAAACGGGAAATTTTCTCGGAAGACTGTGTTGGTCTTTTAATGTGGATTGATAATAATATAAACCCCCATTAGGATTGGAGGCTTCTATTTGGGGAGAGTCGTACGGTTTTACTGGTCCTTTCTAGATACTATCCGACTCCTTTGATTATCGTTTACCTTGGGGATTATTGAAAACCCCTCACCAGGCCCTCTACTATTATTATTACTATGAGCTTATTTTAGATTGGAACCCTCCTGAAGCATGCGTTAATGGGTTTTCTATGACCTTTACGAATATGTTATGCACGCAAGTCATTATCCTGTGTGGATAATTCTTTGGCTTAATTTTGAGGCACTACTTGGATCTTTGAATCGGTTAAAGTAATATTGGATACATCGAACTCTCATGAATGACGACATTCTTAAAGTTTGATTGATATGTGATGTCCTCATGCATATGAATTCAGGCAATGCTTGAAATATGAAATTATAAATTTATCCTATACTTTGACCTTGAAGCTTGTCGAAAGACTTTTGGTAGGAAAACAGATGAATAGGGAAGTTAATATAACTACCCTAAAATGGATTCATACACAGCCTTAAGTAAAGGTGACAACTACCATAATGGGACTGTTCATACCTTATATGACGTTAAGGATAGAAGTCGACCTGAAATTATTTAACTTCATTATATAGGACAATGATTAATACCCATAAATTGAGATATGCAAGTGGAGGTTGAATTATATAATATGATATATTATGTTATCAGGTAACCAGTAAGGATAAATATGTTATTTCAATACTTGGTTAGCGCGTGGAATATTTTCTGGCATTTACGATGATTATTATGTTAGCTAAAAATTGATACTTGCATCTCAATTGGGAGTTGAGATAATGTTGATACTTGTATTTATAGTGGCTTGGACCACGCTTACATATTTTAGCTAGCCAAATGTACCTTCTACTCATTAACGAAGTATGACGGTATTGTTGTTCGTAATTCATTCCTCTGAGTTGGACTCTTATACTAATAGAGGCATATAGAGACATGATAATAAACAACCGATAGGATATCTAAATAATATATGAACTTACTGATTGGTGGAACCCTTGTTTACATAAGTATATTCTTTAAATTGTGAGATAAATATCAAAAGTATACTTACATATCCTTGATTTTCTATAAAGGTTGATACTCGGGTAATATTGATGATTATCATATGATTGACACTTGTATTTATTATAGAAGCTTAATGTCGTTGGTGCTTTTATTTAATTGAAAGATAATATTGTTGGACACTTATATATGTGAAGTAGGTTGAGGGTATTAGGTGAGCGTTATTATTACTACTGTAATTTAATTATGATTAAATGCAAGGTTAAGGTTGCATATCTTCTAGCCACTTGGAAATTTTGTTCATATGTAAGCAGATTTTAGGGAAGTGTTCAATGATGGGTATGAAATGTATTATCATGAGATGTGCAGTTAAGATTTGAATACATGACTAGGAATTATTTGATAGGGAGTATTGCAAAATTTCATTTATTTAAATGCTAGATGGCATAAGTTATTAGGTGAGGTTTATATCTTATCATGCTCAGTTCTAGCGAACTGACTCTAGTAAATATTTGTTGCAGATGGAATTTTAGCGAGTAGATGAGGGATAGACTTGTAAACTTGTGCATCAACCTCAGCTGAGAAGTTCTTACATGAATCCTTTTTATATTGTTCAACTATTGATAACATACAGTGGAAAATGTAGGAGAGGATCTTGGTCTTAGTATAATGTATTTGTGGACTTTGTCATCTTAACTTTGGACACCTTGGTTTGTTTGACCATCATTGAAAATATTAAAATATTGGTTACTGCTTGTTGAGTGACCTTATTGGATTATTGGTATTTTAAGTGTGGATGTAACCTTGTTTTGTTCTGGTGAATGAGTGTTATTAAACTCTACCCTTGAAAAGAAATGTTGAGTAAATCTTGCTATGACTTATTAATAATGCGACATAAGTAAAATAACGTGGGTTGTTTAATACTTATAAAAGTTGAACTAAAAGTTATATTTAAATAAATTAACGTAGAGGTTACCAACTTGAGAGCAAGGAATTCTTTAAAGAAATCATAGGCGAGACTATCTTTGTGAGTAAGAATTATATAACATGATAACCCTAGCTCCTCTAGTGAACATTATTCCTTTTATGGTGAAATTTGTAAAATAACCCTAAGGTGAAATGAACTGTTAGTTGTTAGAAGAGGATAAGATTTAATAAGCCAGAGAAAACTTAGCATTGTAAGAAGCATTGTACAAATCATATCTAGAGTCTTAGCAAACTGTAGTTAAGGATCGAAAGAGGTTACATAAAAATAAATAACCATCAATAATTTCCTCATTGTGGCTTGCCCTATCTGTAGGTGTGTTAAGTGGTGGCTTCTTATGTTGTTTTGTCAAATAGAAAAGTAAACCATCCTTGGTGGGTGTGAACATTTCCGTGCTACCCTTGTGGTCATCCTTGTATTGAGTTATCCACGGAGTTAGTTGTGACCTCGGTGGTGGCATGTCGTGTCGTGTTTGTGTCAAAAAAAAAAAAAAAGTTATCCTGTATTTTACTGTGTTGTTTGGGTGTGAAATTTTTGGGTCGTTACACATTTATAAGACTACCTTCCGTATGAGATATGGCCACTATGAGTTCACACGAGTAGTACCTTTCGGTTTGAATAATGCCCCATAGTGTTTATGAGTTTGATGAATGGGGTATTTAGGACCTTATTAGATCACTTCATGCACATCTTCCTTGATGGCATTTTGATTTAATCACATACGCGTGAGGAGCACGAGGGGAACCTTCGCTAGTTTCTTCAAAGTGTCTTCTGGAGCAAAAATTTATGGGAACTTGGAGAAGTGTGCATTATTCTAGATAGAGGTGCGATTCGCCACATCATTTCTGGAGAAGGTATCATTGTCAATCCTTCCAATATTATAGCCATTATGGATTGGCCAACACCCACTACTGTGACTGAGGTGCGTAACTTCATGGGATTAGCATGTTACTACCAGATATTTGTTCAGGACTTCTCTTGGATTGTGCACCCCATCACTTCCCTTCAGAGGAAAGGGAAGAAGTTTTTTTGGTCAGATAGGTGTGAGCAGGCCTTTAGTACACTGAAGGAATGTCTCACTACAACACCTATTCTTGTAGTGTCAGATCCACAGGGTGAGTTTTTCATTTACACAAATGCTTATTTAGTAGGGCTTGGAGGTGTGTTGATGCAGGAGGGTAGAGTAGTGGCTTTTGAGTCTCACAAACTCAAATATTACAAGATTAATTATCTGACTCATGATCTTGAGCTTGCGACAGTTGTGCATGCTTTGGTTTGATGGAGGTACTTTCTAATTGGTTAGAGATTCAAACTTAGGACAGATTACCTCGAGTCTTCATCACATCTTCATGCAGCCAATCTCAATGAGCATCATTGGTGTTAGATGGAGTTGGTTTATGAATATGCTATGGAGATAGAACATGTGAAAGGGAAGGAGAATGTGGTGGTAGATGCTCTCGGCAAAATGGAGACATGTGGCTATGGCCACCTTAGTGAAAAAAATATTTGTGGAGCAGATTCTTCAAGAGCTCCCTCTTGACAACTTCCACATTATAGTTCGAAAAGAGATCGAGTCTCGGGACCCCTCGAGGGGAATTTTGATTTTTTTCCTTAGAGGAAGATGGTATTCTCGAGCACGAGAGGCCAGATTTATGTTCCAAAAATGGACGCTTGAGGCAGACATATTTCTAGAGGCACATCATGTACCCTATTTAGCCTAACCCGGGGTGAAGAAAATGCATGCCACCCTAAGATAGTTATATCATTGGAGAGGACTTTGTCGAGATGTGGCCCACTTCGTGTCACAATGTTTAGAGTGATAAAAAGTAAAGGCCGAGCATTATCATCGAGCTAGCCTTCTTTTCCCTCTTTCTATATCGGAGTACAAATGGGACACCATTTCCATGGATTTCATTATTGGGCTACCTATGTCAAGATATCACCACGACGCCATCATGGTCACGGTTGATAAATTGACAAAAGTGGCTCAATTTTCTTTGGTGAAGACCACTTATACAACTAGTGTAGTGCCACACGTATACTTGGATGAGATTGTCAAGTTTCATGGGATTTCGTGGAAGATCATTAATGACCATGATCCTTTGTACACTTCCCATTTTTGGACTACCTTACCGAATGCCCTCGGGATGAAAATCAATTTCAGCACAACATATCACCCCGAGACAGATGGATAGACTGAGCAAGAGAATCAAGTTTTAGAGGACAAGCTCAGGATGTATGTGATGGATCATTAGTCTAGGTGGGAGGAGTACCTGTACTTGGTGGAGTTTTCCTACAATAATAGTTTTCAGAATTCTATAGGTATGGATCCTTTTCAGGATTTGTATGGTAGAGAGTACAAGACACCTCTTAGCTGGGACAGGCTAGAGGATAGGGTTTCTCTTGGACCAGCTTTGTTATAGGACATGGAGCAATAGGTGGTTTTGATCAAAAAGAGATTGCAGGAGGCACAAGAGAGACAAAAGAAGTACGTAGATCAGCATAGGACCGACCATATTTTTTATGTGGACATGAAGGTGTTCCTTTGTGTTAGGCCAAATAAGAGCCCTATCCATTATGGAAAAGGTTCTAAGTTAGCTCCTAGATTCGTGGGTCCTTCTAAGATCTTGGAGCATATCGGCCCTTTGGGCTACCATCTAGCATTGCCACCCAGCTTGTCTCGCGTACATGATGTGTTTCATGTTTCAGTTCTTAGGAGTTATATTGCAGATCCTTTCATGTGTTAGATTAGACATCATTACGGTGTAGTATCATGGGTAGGTGATGGTGGAGCCCATTCACATCCTAGATCGTAGGACCTTGGGCCTTCGAGGCAGAGAGATTGATCAGGTTTAGGTGTAGTGGGATAGATATGATGAGACTGTAGCTACATGGGAGGATTCTACTTTATTATGAGTTGTTTCAACATTTTTTCCAGTGAATTCCAAGAGGAAGTTGAGTCTAAGGGGAGGGGGATGTAATGCCCACTTCCCTTTGACACCGCTTTTATACTAATCATGATACGCTGATTATATGATGGACATGATTATGGAATTTATTATAGTATGATGTTAGATGTTAGATCGGGGATTATGGTTGACTGGATTCAGGTTGTAATGCATGATGATTATTAGAGACATTTTATATATTGATGATGATATAATTTTAACATGGTTATATTATGGATGTTGTTTAGACTTGTGATATTTAGATATTGTGAGTAGACCTAGAAACAGAAAATTATTGGATGATGATATAGTTGTTGATAAAACTATAAATGATATTGTTAAATTGCTTCGATGTTGTTGTGACTCATATATCTAAATTATTTAGAGAATTATATTTATATTATTTTGTATGTTCCAATATGGCCATGAGGTCAAAGGAGGTATTTGTGTTTTACAGATTAAAAGATCACAAAAAACATCGGGATATATTGGAGACACACCACATTGGAATTCTAGATGAATTCAACAAGGTCACCATGGAAACTAGTATTTTTTTGCATGTGTTTGTGTGTGTTAGGGATTCCCATGGGGGATCACCTTTAAATGTGACCAAGGGGTTTTATATGTTTCTTTTATTTTGGCCCCTTTTTTTTATGTTTGCATGTGTTTATTTTGCAATGCTTTTACACTTTCTTTAATTAGTTAATGGTGTGTAAATATTGTGAGTAATCATGTTGTTAATATAAGTAATTAAAATATGTCATAAGAAAGTAATTAATAGAGCTATTGGCCTTCGATTAAAGTGTTGTAAGTAATGTGTAAGTGGTATGTAAGTTGACTCTTGAGTGTGAAACACTCCACTTTCTTGGAAATTTGAATATGTCCTTAGAGGCTTATGGGACAAGTTAAACTTGTCCCATGCCTCTTAAATTTAATTACCAACCATACTTATGGTTGGAGAGTTAAAATTAGACTTTTTAATGCATTTTATGAAGATAAATTGTAGGTTTTAATTGCACTTTTATTACATGTTTTAATTTCCATCCTTTGGGGTGTGGGTTAGATTGGAGTGTGTAAGTAAACTGTTATATTATTCACCCACCTATTTATTATGCATTGTAGAATGAAGTTGACTTTTGGGGTTGGGGTTGAGGATGTGTGATGTGGCATCCTACATGGATCCTCCTTATCCTCTTCTCTTCCCTCTTCTATAAAATACGAATTCCTTGTCTTGTTTTGGGTTGCTTCACTTTGGAGACTTCATTTTTAGGTGAATTTTCTTGCTGTTTTGGGAGCTCTTGCTTGAAGGAGTTTTGGAATATTGTTGCATGCTTGTGTTTGGATATGTTGGATTACGTGCATTGGGATAAAGCTTTCCATTTTGGAACTTGGAACAAATCCATCATGGAGAGGTAACAACTTGTCTCTTGAAATGCTCTTCTTTTATAAATGTAAATGTTATGTCCGAATGTTTTAGCATGCTTTTCAAATGTTGGGTAGATGGCCTAGGAATGGTGTAGGAGAAGACTATGGGGTTTATTTTGTGGGAGGCACAAGTGTGTTTTAGGGAGGTGTAAGGGTGGAGGGATTTTTGACTTGGGTTCCACCTTACAAAAAAATAACTTCCATTTATTTACTCATTATGGGGTGTGATAAGAAGTTGTGGAGGCATAATTAAATGTGAGGAATAAGGGGTACTTGGGGGAGGCATAAGGAATGTCAGGGTGTTGATATACTAATTTTGAGGGTTTGTAACTTGGGTGGTGATACCCATTTCCCATTTTTGGAGGCATAAGAAGAAACCCCCATAGTTCTTTCTCCTTTGGATTGCTCGATGAAGCCTCAAAAATGTTTGTCATGCTTTAATGTAGTTGTAAACTACATTTTGTTTTGACAATGTTTTTATTGTAAACATGTTACTTGTGTGTTTGTGGAAGCTTGTTCTTGTCATGCATTGGATCATATCTTTATTGCATTTTGGTTGGGGCTCGGGGGCCAATGAAGAAAGATGGCTTCTCCTCTTTATTGGATGTCTTGGTTGGGTAGAGATCATTTCCTTTCCCCACTCTTGTTTTGATCACAATTTAGAAGTATGAGAATCTACATGTTGTTGTCTTGGAGATGAGATAAAGGTAGTTTGACAGTCCCTAGTGAAATGGAATCTTATTATAGCCCCCTTCCCACTTGAATTGGATGATCTATGTATTCACTATAATGGAAATATACTTTGTATTGATAATGAAAGTGAAATTTTAAATGTAAAAGAGTTATACTCTATATTCTATTTGGAAAGAATGTGAAAGAATGATACGTTTTTGTATATTGTATTTTGCAATCAAAGGAAAAGAAGTTTTAAGAACTCATTTGAATTAATGGAAGTGGTTTTGTCTTGTCCATTTGATGTTATTCCATTGGAAATATGTGTTTAGAATACACTTTGTGAAATCTCTATTTGAAAATTGGTAAAGTGGAACACATGAAAAGAAAATATATTATTTTGCCTTGTATATAAATTATTTTGAAAGAAATAAAAAAGGAAGTTGTAAAGTTTTATTTTGAAACCAACAAATGAATATAATAATTTTCTTAAATTGCATTTTGTATTGAATTTGACCATTTCAATGTATTGAAATCTCTATTTGAAAGGAAGAAATGCATGTGAGAAAAATATAGTATTTTGTCTCTTTGGAATGTGAAAAATTTAAATCAAAATTACATTTTGGTCTTGAATAGTTTGATTTGAATCAACTAAATGTGTTAGATTGGAATTGGAACGTATTCTAAATACTTGGAAGAAGAAAATGGAAAATAGACCCTTTAAAATTTGATCCTTGTTTTTGTAATTTCAAACTGGCAATTATCTAAACCAAAAATGCACAGTTCAAACCTGCAAGCAAGAAATAACAATGAAACATTAAAATTGAACATGCTAGGGTATAAATGAGTTCAATTAGATAAAGACACTTAAAGGAAATATTTCAAAACTTAGCAAAATCGAGCTCAAACCGTTTCTGACCATTTTGCAGAAATTTTCTTAAAATTGACCCCTTAAATTTTTTCAAAATCAAAAATTAATTATCTCAAGTAAAGAGGACATTGGGAGATTTCCATAAAGTCCTCATTTTTCCAAAACTAAGCTCTCTATCAAAAGTTAAGCCTTCAATTTTTTCTTCACTTGGCATTCAAAAAAATGGGAAAAATTTCTTTGGTGGCCCCATGCAGCCCGAATTTTCCTTGGAGCTTTAGAAAATTTTTGGGAAAATTTTCTAAATTTTCCACACTAGCCCATAGCCAATCATAGGCTGCCACATGGCAACATTAGGTGTTAGTGGAGGGGTGGATCCCATTTTTAACTTAGCACTTCCAGAAAATTTTAGGAAAATTTTCCAAATTTTCTCCCCGCCACCCCACATTCCCTATGTTGGCTTAGGTGATGCCACGTGTCCCTTATGGTCTTTCGGGAGTGCAACCGCAAAATTGGCTCCTCGCCCCACATGGGAGAATTTTCAAAATGTCTCCCCCACCCCTTTCCTTGCGTTGATTTAAGGAGTGCCACATGTCCCTTGTGGACTTGCGGACCCGCGGGCACAAATGTGGTTTTTCTACCCCATGCGGTAAATCTTCCAAAAGTCCCCCTACAACCTGCCAACCCACCCTTTGGGAAAATTTTCACCCCTAGGCCCGCAGGCCCACTCTTGGGAAAAAATTTTACCCCAAGGCCCACTGGCCCATAACTTGAAAAATATGACAGTTAGGAGGACTTCTTTATATCAATGAAAAGGTGAGAAAATTTCCTATCCAATAGGAGTGATTTAGGGAAATTTTGAATGTGTTAACTGTATGAGAAAATCAGGTTGAATCTTTAATCCTATTGGAGAGTGGTAGTGGTGAGGAATTACTCTCTCGAACCTATTTGAAACTTCTAACCCTAAATTTTGGACCTTATGACCTCCAATAATTGTTAAAAAAGAAAAGTTGATTCTAGCAGATTATAATTGTTCAGAACCTGTTAGTGACAATTTTTGTCTTGTAACATGCTTGAAGACTCTTTTAAACAAAAAAATTATTCCATAATTTTTGTAACTAATCCTAGGTTGTTCTTGGGTCTCAAGTAGGTTGTTTTTAGCGGGTGTTACCTGATGAAACAAAATATAATAAAATCATTGTGATACCTATTAAATTTGAATTTTATTCAAGATTCTGGATGGAGGTATTTTCTTAAAAAAATAAATCCCATTAACATGTCGTAAAATACATTTTTCGAGAGACATCAAATTTATGATCAGCTAATTGATTTCTATTGAAATTTTATATTAATAGTTTTTTCCTAATATTGGAATGTACGTAACATTATATTGAAAATTTTCTAAGTATCGAACACGTACCTTGTTTTCATTATTAGGGATTCATGACACTCTTCTTTTACCTTTATAGGTTAAAACACACCTAGGAAATTTTTAAAATTTACATTTAGGTCATATTGAACACCTTTATATTATTTAACAAGTAATTTTATCCTTAAGGGAAAGATACGTCAGGGATTGTTTCCATTATCATGATACAAGTATTATCTACATGATCATCATCCTCAATAGATAAGTCATCATAACTTGCATCAATACCTCTATCATCTTTTAGAGTTTGCACTTTTTATATTTTGACTTTGGTGTATTCCTCATATTTGAACTCCAACTTGTCCCATAAATCCTTAGGTTACTCACATTCCATTACCTTGGTATGTATAGATTCCATGAATTGTCTCAAGATGAAATTATTAGCTAACACTTCCATCAGGTCGATAAAGTAGTGTTCCCAACATTTACTTGATTTACAAACATCCTATCAAGATAACTTATGTAGACATTCATTATGAACTTATAAAATACATACTTAGTTCCATTGAACACAAGATCTTAAAAAGTGATATCCCTTCTTCCATTTGACTAAACATACTCATGCTTCAAATATATCCTTGAAGGTGTTATAATTTCTCTAAAAGGACCTTACTCTAATACCAATTGTTGGAAGAAAAATTCTAGAGAGGAGTGGTGAATCAATAATTTGATTTTTTTACTTAATTTACCATAACATGCATACATCATTTAAAACATCCATTCAAAATTCATAAACCAATGTGAGCTTATTAAGTGTGATACAACCATCCACAAGAACATATAACAAGATAAAACACATGAACACAAGATATAAAGTGGGAAACCCTCAAGGGGAAGAAAACCCACTGATAATTTGCATATATTAATCAATACAAAGGACTCTTATGAATATTATACATCACAAGATATTTATTTAGTGAGGAACCAACCCCACAAGGAGCACCAACCCATATTTAGTAAGACACCAACCCTAGAAGGACAATATAACCCCTAATATGACCACGAAGCTACTCAACCACATAAATATGAAAAGCACCTAATGTCATTTTTTTCTTAAATAAATGTTTTCATCACTTTTTCAGATCCTCTTCACTTAATACCTTCTCAAACAACTATATCTCTTTCTTCACTCAAACTTTCAACATATAGTGTTGATTAGGTCAAGTAACCTTATAGCTCCTTGTATGCCCTTCTTAACTTCTCACCCTCTTCATTTATCTGACCTAGATCCCTTACAATAATATTCACACTTCTCTCTAGATCTCTCAAATATCCATCCCACAAGCCTATCTCAAATGAACTTTACACCAAGACTTATATACTTGACTTGTTCCATAAAAACCTATAGATGTGAAAATACCATAAGGTTGGTAATATAAACATGAATACACACTCTACAATATCATAAAAATCACCTAATGGGACATTACAAGTTGACATAAGCCTTACACACACAAACATTACAATGGCTCTCAATTACACCTAAAATAAGTTCTTCGTCTCCAACGGTAAAGAATTGAATTACAAGGGAACAAGGAAAGTCCATCATGACTCCAAAAGGTCTAGCCATGTCAGAAAAATTATTGATAATCCATAAAAATCTTAGGGAACTCTGCAACCTCCAACTTCATCATGGAGCACACCGTAAAACAAACTTCACATATTAGGTCAAACATTAGTCCACAAAAATGAGTTGGTTCCCATACCAAAACACATTTTCAAGACACAAGTGACACATCAAAGAGAAGGTATGAACCTTAGCTATCTCATAAAATTTATATAAATCTTCACTTCAAGGTATAAAACCCAAAAACATGCAACCCTCTAAAACTACTAAAATTGTGTTTTAGCCCTCAAGAACATGTCTTGATCTCAACATGCTCCAACACCTCAAAAACACTTATAAGAACTTCCACCACTTGGAAATTTCACTATCAACCTGATATACCTCTTGAATCATTCATATTCATATGTGACAATCTAAATTTCAAACTTATGTACCTGATCCAACAACATTCTTGATAAGCCTATTAGGGATGATTTTGCCGTTAGGGGTTTCAGATGAAAACACCTCATCTGATTAAAGTAGGATATCCAACACATCGTATGATACATGTACACTATATCCATACTTAAATACACATACTATAACATGCAAAACATAAATACTCATCTCATACCTCCATGACTAGGTTCGACACTTTATGCCATTAGCGGTAGGTTGACTTGGAAGACCAATTTCATCAATTCCTTATATTGAACTTGTGAAAATATCTTCATGGACATCAAACATACATCAAAACCTATACGAATAAATTTTTTTCAGTCCATGAATTCTGAGTAATACCTATTTATTATGATTCTCAACTAGGAAATTTTTAACATTAACTTCATGCTTCACTGATTTAATAAACCATAATTTAAATCCAACATAAATATTAAATTCAATTTATCGATAACATCAAAAACCATGTCAAACCGCATGATTCGAGTTAGTAACAAATCCCATAGATTACTCTTTACGAGTGTGTATACAAGGTATGCTATTGGTTTCCTTTTTTAGGTACGGATAATCAAGAACTTACACTACTTTGGCCAAAGTTTCAGAGACATGTTTTCCATGCTTAGTTCCATGATGAAACATTCATCACTAGGAACCTATCTTCACCTAATTAAGTTATCTAGATTCCTTTTCCATTTGTTAAATTATTAATTTCATATTTAACAACTTAGGAATTAATTAATATCCATTCCTATTTACTAGGTTGATTTAGTTTATGAAGACAGATTAATACATTTTTACCCTATCCCAATGATCTAAAAGTACTTATGTACCTCATATCATATCATCGCGCTTTGAACATATGATGAATGATTCTTAATCCATGTTATTTCATGTCATTACTATTAAATTACAACAACATGTTTGTATCATATAAATAATTCGGATCCTAGAGATTTAGGTCTACATATAGATCTCATGTTACATATCATCACTAAGTACATCCTTAATAGTTGTTTCCTTAAGTGTTCTTATCTTATTACAAGTCATTATTAATGATCAAGTTACCCTAGTGAGATATCATTTTTCATGATGATCCCTTTCACATTGATGCGATAATATATTTCTATTATTTATGAATAATCATTACACATGTGATTAATAAGTGTTGATATAACCTTAAGGTATAGTTAAACATACTATAATATTCATGTAATTTACAAATGTAGATTGAAGTTATACTCTTACATTATTTTCTATCTCAGTTGTAAATTTCAATTAGATTACTTGCATTAAATCCACAAAGTACTAATTTTTTATATTTACACTAATAAAGTGTCAAGCCAAAGATATCACTTATTAGATCTAATGTTAAAATGATTAAATAACCGTCATCATCATACATGATTACAAAAGTTTTGTGTATGCATATAATTGTTTTGAAGGATTTGGTCTTAGTACATCAAATTAGTTATATGGTATTGTTTCATGTTCAATATGTTGGCATAAAGAGATTAATAATAGTTGAAGATATAACTTAGGGTTATGTATTGTTTCTCCTAAGAATGTTTGAAGGCATTATCAGTCTTGAAGTATGTGTAATGTATGCTACTACAAGGGATTAGTACTCGATTGCCTAATTCAGGTTTGGAATAAAGTTTTAGAAAGCATGCATTTCTATGATAAGAATGTACATGTGAAAAAGTGACCAAGATGATGATCAAAGTTGAAAGATTAACATTTTGAAGAATGTTTTTAAGATGCGATGCATCAAGTAAACAAGTTTGAGAAAAGGTTGGTGTCTTGAATATCAAATTTTATTACAAAGCTGAAGTACATGAAGACAAGATGTGATATAAAGGTCATAGTTTCATAAAAAGGCACACTTGTACTTGAAAAGTGTGGATAACCTACAAGTGTATATGACATGGCTACTATCTTGAGGTTATAGATAGGTATGTAGTTGTGTCCCAAGATCAAAGTTAGGACTATAAAATTGATTTTTAGTTCTATTTCTATATTTATAAGGTTTGTTAGTACATCAAGGCATGAATAACTTCTTGGAATGCTTTGTTATAGAAAAGAAATGGAAGACATATAGTTTGAAGATGATACATTCACTCTTTGGGCCTAGGGTTTGTACCAGGAAAACCTAACTCAATTTTTGTATGAGAGATTTGTGTTATTACTATAATAAGGACCTAAGGAGGTTATGTATGGTCATGAGAGCTTCTTGATTATCTTAAATGTAAGACTCATAACTAGGAAGTATAGTATAATATCTATATATGGATCTCTAAATGTGTGTAACACTTATTTCACTAAATTGGGACATATTCTAGTGAATTGAGACTCCAGTATTTCAAGTATTGGAAGAAATCCATCTTCATTTTTACATATATTAGATTCCATTTTTGGCTATATTGGATTCCATTAGTAGTAATATTGGATTCCATTAGTATAAATATCATATTCCAATATTGTCAACGTCATACTTAATTAAGTTCCAAGTTCTCTATTATTGGATTCCAATTTCACTAATATTGGAATCCAATTTCCCTATTATTGAAATCCAATTTCTCTATTATTGGAATCCAATTTCTCTATTAATGGATTCTAATAATGTTATTATTGGATTTCACTTTCTCCACATAATCCTAAGAACCACCCACATACATAAGCCTAGTGGTTGTTATTTTATATAACCCAAGCGGTTACTAACTTACATAACCCAAGCAATTGCAAACTTACATAAGCCAAGTGGCCGCTAACTTACATATGCCAAGCGACCGCTAACTTCAAGATAGTGTGTAAGTGATTGTTGTCATTTATGCCACATATCAATCTTAATATCATCATACATATACGACTATTCATACATACCTTATTCAAATCAATAAAAGTTGACGTTGAAAATCCCTTCCCTAAACTTCCTTGAATGGTGTTAAATTTGATGGTTGTTTAGACATTTTTTCGTGATTTTAGACATAACATACTTTCAAATATTTTATAAAGCGCACGTGTGAATTGCATGTTTAAAAGGTGACCATTATAATTTATATAAATAAATTCTTTATATATATTAATCCTAGTTATAAAATATGGAATTTTCATTTATAAATTTTGTAAGTAGTGTATAAGTGTGAGTAATTACACTACAAGTATGATTGGTCACACATTTAAGTACGAGCCTCAAGTTGCATATCTCTCAACTTAGAATTTAAGTGTGAGTATCAACTAACACTTCTAAGTACGAGTATCGACTCACACTTCTAAGTGTTGGTATCGACTCACACTTCTAGGTGTGAGTCTTGATTCACACCGCTAAGTGCGAGTCTTGATTCACATAGCTAAGTGTGATAAATCACATGTCAAACAATTTTTGGGTAATGGTAATTTGTCAACACTGCCCTTTAAAAATACAAAACAATGTTTATTTATACCAATTATTCTATATAAATTTCATTATTTTTAATATATATTGATGTAAATTTTTATAATTTTTATATAAATCTATATTAATAATTGATAATTAAATATTAAATATGAAATTCATGTGGGAAGTTTATTACAATGATTTGCAAGTATTTGCGGTATTAATGATAACCATTTTGTAATAAAAATGCTAATTAATGTTGTGTTTTCCTCAACATTAATTAGCCATTAATCGAGTTGTGTAAAGTTTTCCATTTAGAAGTGCATACGTCATTCGAAATATGTGCACCTTTTGGAGCATGTAATCATGTTGTCGACCATTAATATGCCATTTAATGAAAAGAAATGTAAAATCATACGCGTGCCCTCTTAAATTCTCATGCTAATGAAATTGGAGAGTTGATTAGATTACATATAACTATAATTAGACAATTATTAAGTTTATATTTTTAACATTTTCCTTTCTATTCTCTTCATCATTGTGTAAGCTTATTCATCAATAGAAAAATCTCACCAGTGTAAGCATCAAAATTTTGTGCTCGAGTTCTAGAAACGTTTTGATTTCCTCTCCATGCCAAAAATTGGTATGAATTCTCACCTTCAGTCCCTCAAAAATTACAAAATTTTATTAATGTAAAATTTTCCATAGCTGATTAGGGATTATATCCATGTAAAATTTTCCATAGTTGATTAGGGATTATATCCATGTAGGGATTTTGTAGATAATTAAATGGAAGCAAGTTTGTTATTCAATATTTTGTAGAAGGTAGTTTTGTTTATCAAATAAATAATTTGTAATATATTAAACATTTGTTAGAGAAGTGAAAGAGGATGGAATGGAGCACATATTGATAGAGAAATGATGCAACTTAATACATAATAACATGAGAGGAATATTTGCAGAATTTTTAAAAACCAAAAACACCTGCCAAGAACTTGTTTTGTTGAGTCTTGAAAAAGAATCCTGGTGGTATGGATGGTGGCTCAATTTGCACAATAAAAAAGTGAATATCGGAATTGATTTATGGACATGGTGGTGTGCATGAATAGAAGAGAAGATGTATTTTATAAAATTGATATTATTTTTTTGGCCTTATTTTTGTTTGTAAATAGCCCTCCACTACACATACTCATCAAATTTCAATAAAAATGACAATTTTGACATTTTCAATGAAAATATTTTATAATATATTCACATTAAGAATGAGTTTGCATTGAATGTGTTGGTCTTGGGTTACATGACCTATTTACAAAAAATATATGGTAATACAAGAGTAGGAGAACCAAACAAATTTTGGAGAACAAAAGAATGCATATAGAATTGTGAAAGAATAATTCGAGGAACAAGGAAACTCTATGATGTTCTTCTGATGGAAGTCGAAGCTATCCTCAAAACCTTTCACGAGAATGTAATTTTTCTCTGTTTGCATCATGGCTATGTGGATTTTTGTCTTTTTATTGCCTACGGGATTTCTCTCTTCTATGCTTTAATGTCATATTATGCCTTAAGGACCTTTTTGTAAAAGGATGTGGGTCCTTTCAAAACCCCCATATTAACCCTTATACAAAAAAAAGGACATAGTTTTTGTACATAAGAATATGTTGTTATGGAATTACTTAGCAGACTCTATGATGATAATATCTTACTTTATTTTGTTAATTCCTATCGATTGATAATATCCAATTACTATGGTGTCACATAAACTAGCGGATGCTAATCTAAAAATTATATTCTCTGAATTGTTAAATGTTAGTGATCCATAAGCTCAAAATTGTTTGTTGTTGAAGTATTAGGTTACCTTAGAGGGTGCTAAGATACAAACATATTACTTAAGATTTCTTCTCAATCCACCATTCAAAATTAAAAAATTCTTTAACTTTTCAACTTTCTAATGTTTGTAATTTATTTAAATATTTTTTAAACTACGAAACTTATTTATTTATTTCTTTAATTGCTACTTATTATTGATTTGAAAAATATGAGTCCTTTCGGAACAACGATTTGTTCTATTTAATAAAAATCACATTTATATGAAAACAATCACACAACTAGCACATCTCCCATCCGTGAGGCATGAAATTGCTTCTCTATATTTTTAATTTAAAACTTCACTAAGGAAATTACAATTAACAAGGTTTATTAAATAGATGCAAACATAATGATTGGATACTTTGTAAATGGATTAAGGCACCCAAAAACATTACAATAGAATGCATCATGAGCATCACCAAGATTGAACAAAAAGAAATAGGGAAAAAGGGCTAAAACACCTTATCCCAAACTACAGTCCAACATATCAATACAAGGATAAATCATAAAACATGGAGGGGAAAACATCCCAAATGATACAATCCACAAATAGTCAAACAAAATATCCAAGAGCCAACGAACTGGCTAGTATTCAAACGTTTCATATTATCATACTACTTGCTCATGATAGGGATGTCGTCTTCAACCTACTCTTCCTCATCAGAACTATTGACATGGAGATTATACCGGTGATCTTTGTCTCCATGCTCCAACTTGACCACACACTCCTGTAACTCCAAAACCAAAATTTTGATCTCTACCATATCAGCACTGATAGAGTTTTGGGTGATGCAAATTTTCTTCTAGGCATCGATGCAATGCATGACACTGTTTCCTATATCCGTTCCAACTTCTCCTAAGGCCTCCATATCCCTTTCCACCTAACTCACCCTAAGAGAAATTTTATCAAAAGGAATATTCCATCCAAGCTCTCCTCTCTCTTTCCTTTTAGATGAATCTCCTTTCGTATCAATTAGAGAACTCAGAGCCCAATAGCAAGATTGTCATTCCCCTAAGGTGCCTTACTCATCTTTCTCCTCAGTTTGTTCATATGGTGCCTGTATGAGTACAACTTTCATTTTAATCCCGAATTTGGGCTCTAATTCATTTTCCACCACCAGTTTACAATTCTTAGAAATAAAAACAATTAGTCCATGGTGTATCGGGGTATGAATATTTCCCTATTGAAAAATCATGCACCGATGTAGAGAGTGACATAAATATGAAAAATGGAAGGATCATAGAAATATTATGCCAAAAAATATCAAGCATACTAAGATGGTGAGTAAATATCATGCATAATTCACCTCAAGAGTAATGTACCTCATAATGTGGAGGAAGAACGTATCCCAAATATCAGGTGATGTAGAATATAGATATACTCTCTAGTAGTAGGTAAACCATTTATTTACCATGGAATAAAGTCTCAATTTTGTGTTTGCGTCTAGTGCGGTCTTTGAATATCTTTAAGCCCTCCATATCCATTCTAGTCACATGCACTATCGAATCCTCTGAAACCTAAATTTCCATGGCACGAGATCACCACATTTCAATTGTTTGAGTATCGAATAAACTCCAACAAAAGATAAGGATTAGACCCCATGATTTTTGAGATGAAATTCATAAACCCCTAATTTTCAGAATGTGCCACAACAAGGGGTTTTCCTTCAGGGCATCATATCTCATGAGGTAAGTTCTCGAATGACCACCTCCCATTGTTTTAGTTGGCTGAGATTGAAAATGGAAGAAACAATGGCCAAAATGAATCGTAAGAGAAAAATTAATACAAATATTGCCATATATCCTACACATGTGAAGGGTCATACTAACCATAAGTACAAGGATGACATCCCAACGAGGAAAAAACCACTTTGGCACATCGTGTTTCATGTTCTTAATGAGATTAATAACATTGGTGATATCATATCACCTCTCACACACTTTAAAATTACTACATTGAGCCCCCAATTTGGGAAGATAATCTACACATTTATTACCCTTTAGAGGGGTATGAATAATTACCTTTATCAAACTCTTTCAAAAAAATTTGTAGTATCTTTAAGGATACTTCTTATGGTCTAATTATTAATTATATCCTTTCTCACATTGTTAAGGATTAAAATCTTGTTTTGTACAACTAACTAGAAAAACATGTTGACATTGGTGAGTAAATCCTTAATCAAAATTTTCCTCTACAAATCCTTTTCAAGACAACATATGCTCGGACAATGAATATGTTTGGTCCAAGAACTGATATGTCAGGTGTTATACTTGAGCATTATAGTCATTGATCTCCATAAACATATGTAGGAAAAGCATTTATGTGAAAACAATTGATCTAGGACATTTAAAAGACATTAAATTATTTTAAAAACATGTTTCATATTTCTCATTCAACCAACAACATATTATAAATATGACATAAAATTTATTGTGTAGTAAGTAAAAAATATTTCAAATAAATACATTTTTCGTCCTCGAATATTTACAATTCAATTCCATTAAGGCAAGCGGTAGTCATGTTGTTGACCTTTCGGGATTAAATCCTTAGTCCAATTTGTCCTCTAGAAATCCTTTGCAAAACAATATATGTTTTGATAATGAATATATTTGGTCCAATAATGGATATGTTAGGTGTTATACTTAAGAATTATAGTACTGCTATTTTAGATACATGTTCAATATATTTTCATTCAAACAACATTACATATTATTAGTACAACATAAATGGAATTTTGTAGTAATTAATAAATCTTTCAATCCTTCCAAGTAGAAGAACTTTTAACATCAACGATGCTAGTCTCACATCTGTTTGAGTACTAATAAATTTAAAAATAGATTACAAATTTCCCTTAAATCCCAAGCTACTATAACTTTTTTATTATATCAATTCAATCCTCCAACTAAGTGGGATTTCATTATGAAATTAACTCGGAGATACTAGCGGAAACAAAATCAATATGTCTTTCTTTAGCTTGTTAAATGATAGTGACTCTTTAGCTTGAAATATTATATTCTTCAAATACTTTTGGCCACCAAGCTCAAACTAGGTTGATTTTTGTTAAATCCTAGTGACCACTAAAATCAAAATAATATCTGAATTTATTTTTTCAAAACCTTGAGACTACGAAGATCCAAATATTATGTTATGTCATAAGCTAGAGGATGCTACATTCAAAATATCATTCACTAACTTATTAAATGAAAGATAAACATACGCTCGAAGTAATATAAACAATCAAGTACCGATTGTACCTACAAAAAAAAATATTGATTCAAGTTAAAATATATATCCACTCTAGTCTAAAGTCACGTAATGGTTAAATACAAGAAGAAATTTTAACATCCATGAGGTTAGTTAAAAGATGAAAAATCATATTATTCTTATCATGTACCTGTAATTATACCTATAAGAGAACACAAATCCAATAAGAATATTTTTCTTACCACATTCAAGTAATTGTATCTACATTTACATTTATCCCGGCTTGAACTAAACATGTTGCTCTCTGTTGAGAAAAATAGACCCCGGGAGGGAGAGGACTCAAGGATACATTTTTTCGAGACAATACCATCCTTGTTTCATTAAAGTCAAACAGCGTGTTGTGAAATCATCTCACCGAATCTCAAAAATAAATTCCCATCACCAATGATATTTGTGCTCCTATAACATCTATGTGCTTACCCACTTTATTTCCATGTGTAGAATGAACAACCTTGGGGAACCTAAATATAACAAATAGATGTGTTAGTAATGAAATTATAATAAGATTTTGCTTTATAATTTGTTGTCGATAGTCTATATAGTATGAAATCACATCTAACAAAGTGTTAGCTAATTCACCTTGCTTCATTTTGTTTACATTTTCTTCCTTTATAATATATATTAACTAAATACATCTAATATCGCTAAAATTCTAACCTTCAACCTCCACTAAATGCAGTAATTACATGAAAATTAACTAATTAATGTTGTGGTTGGCTAAACATTAACTAACATTACAATAAAATTTGTTAAGTTATGTTGAGGCATAACCTATTTTGGCGTAATGACAACAGGATATGGTATTTGTGGGTTTTTTTGGCATTTATGGCATTCATAGATTGCATTCATGTGATGGGGGGACCATTTAATGACTATTACTAATTATGTCAGATTTCAATTAAAAATCTTGGAGACATGTGTTGAAGATTGGAATGAAGGTGCTCGACATCTCTATTTAAGCATCATCTATATTGGTACTTTGGAAATCACTGTGAGAATAGCCATGTTCACTATGGGTGGCACCCTGTCAAATGCATTGAGCCTTCTTCCTATGAAGAGGTCAAGGCTGACCTAGTAGTTTGGAATATTTTTCATGAGGGTGGTGTTATGTTGTTTATGGAAAGAATGTTTGGTCACTCTGTTCAAGTGACCAACAATGTGCTAGAAACTTGGAAGAAAATAAGAGTCAAAGTGGGAAAGAGGAATTTTTTTATTTGGAAAAAGTCCATTACAAAGTGACTAGGCTCCCTGTGGAGGCAATTTTTTTTTTTTTTTTTAAATGCTCATTTCAGGAGGAGTTGGATGATTTCATGTATCCTTGTGAAAATAAGACAATGTATCACTCGGGATATAAACGGGACTCACTTCCAAAACCTTAGGATAGGGTTCTTTGAGTAACTAAGGAGGTGCTTCATCTCACAGGTGATGTTAAAAAGTGATCTATGGACCTAATATTTTTCTTCTTAAACATCTTCGACATGATCAGAAGGTAAACTTTGTGGATTTTCTATTTCAATCACTTGAGACAGGTCCCTTAAACTGGATAGAGAAGATCAAGGTCCATCCCTACACCAAGGCATTTTGTATTTTCTCTTTAAACTTGAAGCTTCTCAAAAATAAATCTCATTCTTCCCCTGTAAGCTTGACAAGCCACATCATGTCCCCGTCCTCTTCTACCGCCACCCTCATCTCCCTTCTAACTCCGATTCAGACATCAAGATCATTAGCCCTAAATATTTTTCTCTTATCACTCCCTCATCTTCTTTGGTGGATCTTAACCAATCAAACCCCTCAGAGGACTCTCTTAAGGTCTCTAAACCACTTTCAGACCCAACATCTACTTCCTCTCCACCTCTTGTAGACACTTCTCCGGCTTCTCCTCTCATTGCCACTGACATTCTCATGGCTACACCTGACTCAACCTACCTGATAATGGAAGCATGTGTTGCTTCCCCTACTCCTTTTTACATGGAAGTTAGCATGGAATCCAAAATTCCAGATGTGTTTTGGGACCTCTCCTTTGTTTACCCTTTTTCTCCTCTATTAGAGAAAATGGGATCCCCACCTATGCAGCTTCAGAACACCATGAGCATTTAGAGAAGATATCGCCTAACCCACATGAGGTCATTGAAGATTATGTTACACTCGAGTATCGATTTTAAGGAAAGGAAAATTGACATGGAAATTAATTAGATGAAAATAAATGAAGACTTCCTAGAAAACATTAGGTTAGTGGATGTTTTGATCTAAGGAATCCCTAGTGTCAATGCTAAGGATGAAGCAACTAATGTCATGAATATCCATAAAATGTAATTTGGCTTCATCCTGTTTGGGGCTTTTTTGTTTTTTGGTTTTCATTAAATATGGGATTGTTATCTTCTTGTTTCACTATAATACTTTTCTGTGAGGGATTTTTTTTGTAAGTATGTGGGTCATTTGGGAAAAGCCCCTTTTACACTAATTCCAAAGAGTTTTATTTTTGTCATATTGTAGTCGTGACTAAGTACCTAATATATTAATTAGCTTTTTGACTTTGTTAAGATCACTATGCTCCAAATTTTATGTATTGGTATAACCTAAGGGCTTCTCAAATCGCATGTCTGAATTTATTTTTATAAAACTTGGTGACCATAAAGCTTCAAAATTTATGGTGTTGAATAACGCATACAGTTGCCTAATATAAAAATATAATTCTCTTACTCGTTAGGTGCTTTAGAAAAAAATAAATACCAGAAAATTTATGAATATCTACCTCTAATTTGCTAGATGATTTAAATTATCTTATATATGATTTATTAGACCCTAGTGATGAAATCACCAAATAAAATGTTGTGGCAAAATATAGCAGCCATGAAGATCAAAATAATATATTGTTTAAGTACCTAACATCTGCTAAGCTCAAACTATGTTGATTCAAATTTGCTAAATCCTAGTCACCATCTAGATCTGAATATTATGTTTTGGTGTAACCCACCAACATCCAAGCTAATAATATCTTATTCGTTTTTGTAACCTAGTGAGCGATGCGGACCAAATATTATGTTGTGTCATAATCTAGTGGACACTAAGCTCAATATATCATTCAGTAACATGTTAAATGATAGGAACCACTATGATAGAAATAATATATTATGGAAGTACCTAGTCTCTGCATACTTAAAAATATGTTAATTTAATTTTTTTAATCACATAAATGCCTTAACCTTTATATATTATGTCGTTGTTCAAAATATCTTCCTATAATTTGTCAACTTCTATAAAATATCATAACTATGAATTATTGAACCCTAACGAATTCAATATCCAACTAATATAATTTGAAACCACTTTGATAGTATCCAAATAATATGTGGTAGCATAACCTAGTGGGGGCTAAGCTCAAAATATCTTAATTCCAAATCTTAAATGAATATTAAAAATTCAACCAATTTATACTTGGTCTTGATTGTTGTAAAGATATAAAAGTCGAGTGTCTTTCTCTTGTTTGTTAAATACTATTGTTTTTTAGGTCAAAATATTTTTATTCTTAAGTTCTTAATTTATTTGTTTGAAACGAGAGACTTCTAAAATCCTAGTATTATGTTGTGGCATAACCTAGTAGCCACTATGTTTAACATATATTAATTTAATTTATCAAATCATAACCACCGATAGGCTGAAAATATTATGTGGTGGCATAAACTAGTAGGATTTATGCTCAAAATATCTTAATTTGAAATCTTAAAATCATAAAATAAAGTTGACTAATTTATACAGATCTTGATTTCTATAAATTTCTCCAAAGTTAACATGGTTGATTAGCTTAGAGGTCGATAAAATCAAAACAACTTACTTTAATTTGTCAAAACATAGTGACTTATAATATTATATTAAATTTTGATAGATTATTTTGAGGGTAACCTTTTTGGTGGCGATAGGATGATATGGTATCTATGAATATAATGGTCATTTATGACATCGATAGATTGCATTCATGCGATAGATGAAATTGATTAAGGGTTATACACACGTAACATGTAAGATGGCATTGGGAATTTAAGAGTTTTAATGGGAAGCATGATATTTATGATAAGGATATCTAATCAATGATCTTCAGTACTATCACACTTACCTCTTTTTGTGTGTTTTGTCTTTGGTGGCTTTATATCTTCGGGATGGTTGGACATTTCACTACCCCTTTCCTCTTTTCGTCTTTGGTCATTGTGATTCATGTCTCTCTACAATGGTGACAGGGGTGTTAGTGGTTTCTTGGGTAACATGGAGTGTGGTCCTAGCAAGAAGAGGTAGAGAGCTATGATAGGAAAGGATGTCATGGAATTGTTTACTTCTTAGATGGACCGGAAAATTTGAAATGCGGCTATGCGAGAATCGGCTCGAGAAGGTCTTTTTAGTCATGGAGTTATTGGAAGAAGAAGATGACGATGATATTTTTGATAGAATGCACAAGTTAATGCTTTGACAAAACCTATCCAAAGGGTGGAGTATTTTTTTTGACATGACGCAAAGGTTGAGCACCAAAACATACTATCCAACTCTTCAGGATATTTTATCTTAGATAAGGAGAATGAGAAGTTGGAAGAGCATCTAGTATGCCTTCAATATTATGTCCATTCCCTAACACCACGAATGTAGGTGATTATGCATGGTATAAAATAAGTTATGGAAAATCAAGGTATAAAACTTCATGCTTTTGCTAAAGTGAAAACGCTAAAATTTTGTGTTAATTCGTCCTCCTTTGATCATAGTAAAGGGGACAAAATTATCGATATCATCGATGAGGTGGATTCAAGAGGCCGAATGGCCTGAAATTTTCTTAAAGTATTTTTATTTATGTTTTTATTAAGGGCCATAATAGTTGTTTGCATAGAGAATTTTATCGATAGTGTAAGTATTAGTGGGTGAAGTGAAGTTTATTATGGCTCTTACCCATATTTTTACATATATTTAGTAAGTTAATTTACTTGTAATCGTCATGAGAGTCCATTCTTTGGAATACTTACCATGGACTAGCTCCCCATGTACTTTTTTTGTAGACTTATCATCAAAATATCCTAGTTCAATATCATAAAATCATAGAATGAACTCAACTAATTTATTTAAATCTTATTTTTGATACATATAATGTTTGTGATACATAAGCTAGTGAATTGAATACCCAAATACTATATTGTGTGTATAACCTAGCAGCCTCTAAGATCTTAATATCTCAATTTAGTTTCTAAATCCTAACTACCACTAGGTTCCGATGATTATGTGGTAGCATAATCTAGCGGGAGAAAAGATCAAAATATATTAATTTAAAATAACATATCATGTTTGTAATACATAACCTAGCAAATTGAATACCTAAATAATATGTTGTGGCATAACCTAGTGGCCGCTAAGCTCTTAATACTAGTATTCACTAAGATCATATTATTATGTTTTGGCATAACCTACCCACCGCTATGCTTATAATATCTTACTTTCTTTTACTGAAACCTAGAGATTTCTAAGATCAAAATATTATGTTGTGGCATAAGCTAGTGGACACTAAGATCAAAATATAATTGGGTAACTAGATAGATTATAGCATCCACTAAGCTCAAAATATTATAGTAATGAAGTACTTAGCGCATGTTATCTCAAAATATTTTTATTTAATTTTTTTAATCCAATAAATCATATGGTCTTAATGTTATACAACACGATATCCTTGATGAAGCCTAATAGTCGCTAAGCTATTATTAGTCATAAAATAAGTGATCACTTGACCAAAAGAAGTGTCTTGCCTAAAAATAACAAAGCGATCACTTAAACTAAACAAGTGTGTTACCTATAACAAAATCCACCTATCCTTGAGTGCGTAAAGGGAAACAAAGACTTCATCCAAATTAGAATTATAGCCTTGTAGTCACTAAAGTAGCAAAAACTTTAATCTAGATCGTATTCAAAAGGGAGTTTATATAAATGGTAAAAAATAAATCTGGAATTTATATAATAGTATACATATAGACTTGGACTCATTGTACCCTAGCACTAAGCTATACTTAAAGGAAAATATATCATGTTCATAATGAAGTTGTGTAAGTTTAGAATCATTTTTTTCATGTGTTACACAACTATACATCTAGAATTCTATATTTCTTCTAAGATTTTGGTAGAATATTTTTACATTTAGGACAAGAAAAGAAACCTGGACTAGAGACCTATAAGTTACACTACAAGTTTTAAATACAATGTGAACTACTTGTTTCACCATAGCATTTTCTAAGCTATTCTAGGCTGTATTCATACAAGAGAAATAAAATTTAAAATCTATAAAAGATAACAAATAAATATGGAATTTATATAATGGATACATAAATATATGTGTAAAATCATTTATTTAATATGTTATATAGGTAAATGTATAGTTTTCTACTTCTTACAAGATTATGGCAGAATTATATTACTCTTAAGAAAAAATATGGAAACTCAGAATTACATACGAGAATATGTAAAACATTTTTTTTACATAAGGCACTATCTACTTGTTGCATCCTAGCACCGCTAATCTATTCTTAAAGGTAAACATAACATGTTCAAAATGAAGTTGTTTTACAAATCTAAATTGTTAATCTTTGTGAATATAATAGCTGACAAAGAAAAAAAGTGATCACTAGGACCAAAAACGTGGCGTTGCCTATATAACAACAAATGATATGTGAGGTGCCAAGGAAAATAATTATTTTTCTAAATTAGAATTATAGCCTAGCAGACGCTAGGGTATATAACTTTACCTATGATAGAGTTTATTCATAGAAAATAAATCATATTGAAAAGATACAAATGATAACAAATAAATCCACAATTTATATAATGGACATATAAATATACGTGTAAAATCATGTATGTAATTTGAAATAGAATTGGGGTTTCATCAATAGGTTGTTGAAACAATATCGTAGTGGCCTCAAAGCTATGTTAATTTTTGGCATAGATTAGTGGGATCAAAAGCAAGAATATATTAATTATAAAACTCATATTGATTAAAATTAGATTTAATAATATTATTGCATATATAATGTGTTTGGCTTCAATGTACATACCATAAAAATGATGAAGACGTTACATTTAGTTAATTCTACATGGAAACACGTATATAATTAGAACTAATTATTATACAATTGAATTCTTAATATAGTTTTATAGTTTTGAATTAATATTTTTAACCTCTTATGTTTTCCTAAAATATCTAAGAGGAAACCATGTAAAAATGTAATATGCATTAATTAACGAGGTTTATTTGCAACAACTTGATGAACAACATTAAAATATTTTTGTTTTCTCGACAAACATTAAATTAAAAATAAGGTAACTATCTTAGAAGCTATCATTATCCTAAAAATATCGCAGTGCGAGAACGAAAACTTCAAAATGAAAGTAGCCAAAGAGAGACATACAATGGTGGAAATGGGAAATCATTAAACAAAGATAAATACTAGAGAAGAAAAGTAATTAAAATTTCTTTTAGTAACACACAAAAATGTGAGTTTTCAAGAAGAACAAGGAAGTTTGGCACAGAGATCAAAAGCATGTGAAAGCAAGGCTTAACTGTAGTGCATGATTAAGTTGGACAAAACATGGCTTGTGTGGATCATGATTGGACTGCCATGAAAAACACAGGAACCAGTTGAATATAGAGAAAATAATAGATCCCATGATAAAAATATATGCATTTACTATAAATACCTAGTTTAGTAATATCTGGAATTATTTCGTGTCGTATGCTATCTTTGAAACCTCCATCTACTATCTCATTCAAACAATCATCACGATTCTTTTCGTAACCTTCGTTGCTATCTTGTTTCATGTGCATCCTTTTTGTGCATCTTTTCTATGCTTGTTTTGTGTGCCTTTCTCTACAAACAAGATTATAATTGCATGAAAAATAAACCTTGATTGGAACACTCAACCCTGTAATCTATGGTATGCATGTATTTTTTTAATTTTGAAGACAAGCTTTTCTTATTGGTGAAAAAATCTAAAAACCTACTAAATATTTATCTCGAGGTATTTAATATTTTTTTCAGGACATTCCACAAAATAAATTTGAAAAAAAGAAAAACAGCGGGATATGAAAATTTAAAATTTTTAGTTTCCCCCTTTAAAAGGAAAAGGGCGGGCTATTGAAATTTAGAATATCTCAAAATGTGGGGGAATTCAAATTTCCCTATTTTTATTTTACCATGGTTTGAAAATTTAAAACTAATCATTTTCATTATCTATAGTCTATAATAATATAAACATAATAAAAAATATATTATACAACATATAATTGAACCAAGCATAGCTAAAAATATATATTAAAAAGAAAAGAAGAAGTAAATCCTAATTCATTGTCTATAGCTTTGTTATAATATAAACATAATAACAAAAATATTTTACAACATATAATTGAACCAAGCATAGCAAAAAAAAATATATTAAAAAAATAGAAGTGCTAAATCAAACATAGTTTTGAAGATTATTAGAATAATATACAAACAATTGTGTTACATTATTTATCAAATTAGATTTCAACATTGTTAGATATAGTGTGCGTTAATTTAAATTAATTATCAAATTAAAATGTAGTACGTGGAAAGTTCGAACAAAATCTATTTGGGATATATAATAAGGATAGAGATCCAAGACTGTATGAACATTGTTACTCTATGAAAAATTTTAAAATAAGAAATGTTTGAGCCTAGGGTATGCTTTATGTTGTTTCGATGATAAGTAAAGGAGCATAGTGGGTGTTAAGAATTTTTTTGTTAAGAAACAATGTGAAACATGTCTTCAAAATAATGTATCTTATGGAAACTACATACCAACGCCGAGATCCAAAACTATAATGATAGTGTTTAAAATGAGAATAGGTAATGGAAGGAGCCTAATGGTTTCTACACTAAAGCTGTGATTTATTATTTTATATCTCGCTTTCAAAATAAGAAACTTTTGAGCCTATGGTTTGATATGCCATTTCATCAATAAGTTAAGGAGCTTAGAGGCCACTACACATTTTCTTTGATAGTAAATTATGTGAATTATGAGTTGAAAACAATAAATCTCATTGGAACTACATACCAAGGACAAGGATCTAGAAGCGTAATGATAGTGTTTAAAATGATAAGAGGTAAAGGTAGGAGCCTAGCATTTTGATCGCAAAGCTAAACCTGTGATTATTATTTTATGTCTACTTTAAAAATAATAAAATTTTGAGCCTAGGGTGTGATATGTCATTTCTATCAATAAGTAAAGGATCTTAAAGGGTGCTAAGCATTTTCTTTGATAGGAAATGATGTGAAGTATGAGTTGAAAACCATGTATCTCATTGGAACTACATACCAAGGTCAAGGATCCAAAATTGTAATGATAGTGTTTAAAATGAGAAGAGGTAAAGGTAGGAGCCTAGCGATTCTTTGAGATAAACCGTGATTTATTATTTTATGTCTACTTTTAAAATAAGGAAATTTTGAGCGTAGGGTCTAATATTCCATTTATATGAATAAGTACATGAGCTTATCGAGCGCTATGCATTTTATTTGATAGGAAATGATGTATGGTTTGAAAACTATATATCCAATTGGAACTACATACCAAGGCAAGGATCCAAAACTATAATGATAGTGTTTAAAATGAGAAGAGGTAAAGGTAGGAGCCTAGTGGCCTCTAAGGTAAACCATGATTTATTATTTTATGTCTTCTTTCAAAATAAGAAATTTTTGATCCTAGGGTATAATATGTCATTCCTGTCGATAATTAATGAAGCTTAGTGGGAACTATGCATTATATTTGATAGGAAATGATGTGAAGTATGATTTGAGAACCATGTATCCCATTGCAACTAAATACCAAGGCCAAGGATCCAAAGCGTAACGATAGTGTTTAAAATGAGAAGAGGTAAAGGTAGGATCCTAACATCAACTAAACTAAACCATGATTTATTATTTTATGTCTACTTTCAAAATAAGAAAAATTTGAGCTTAGGGGTTTATATGCCATTTCAATCGAATAAGTAAATGAGATTAGCGGGCACTACATATTTTCTATGATAGCAAATAACGTGAAGTATGAGTTGAAAACCATGTATCTCATTGGAACTACAAACCAAGGCTAGGGATCCAAAACATTAATGATAATGTTTAAAATGAGAAGAGGTAAAGGTAGGAGGCTATCGATTTGCTAAGTTATACCATGATTTGTTGTTATTTTATGGATATTTTCAAAATAAGAAACTTTTGAGAATAGGGTTTGATATACCATTTTTTCAATAATTAAAGGATCTTAGTGGTCCTTAAGCATTTTCTTCATTGTAAAGGAGATAAAATATGAGTTGAAAACTATGTATCTTATGGGAATTACATATTAAGGCTAGTGATTCAAAATTGTAAAGATAGTTTTACGATAATAGGTGAAGGTAGGAGCCTAATGACCATTAAGCAATACCATTCAATTCAATAGGTTATGGTGTCCCACTCAATACGTACAAAAAGGTTAGCGGTTGCTAAGTATTTTCTCTCATAAAAACAGATGTGAATTATATGTTATAAACAATATTTCTTTTGAGTAGTACATAATACATGAAAACATAATAATGCGACCCAAATCTATATACGTATGGTATTTATAATGACTAATACTAATGGTGGGAGCCTAGTATTTGTTAAAATAAAGAATTATCTTTTATTTTATCACCATTTTAAACTTATTAAATTACTCTAAGAAATAACAAAATATAATACTTAGAAAAAAAAAGAGAGCAACCCTAAGTCCAAGTATAGATAAAGGCGAAGAATATTTCCTAGTTTCCCTTTTAGAAAGAGGCCACGAAGTTGTAGAGGATTTGCACAAGAGGCATGGTTTTAAGGGTTGAGAAAAAATGCCACCAAAATTGGACCCATATCATGTTGTGGACGTTTTCGTCTATGTGATGAGAAGATAAGTTTGAGCGGTTTCTTCATTGGCCCCTAAAATAGATCCTTTGGGTCTTTCACCAAAGAAAATTGGAGAAGACATTAAAAGGAGACTGCAAGATATTGGAAGGGTTTGAGGGTCAACGTGAAACTCAATGTAATAAAATGTTAGGCCAAAGTTACACTTCTTTTGAGTGCAAATTCCTTGGTGATTAAAGCCTGAAGGAACTCAACGTGACAGAAAAAGAAAATAAAATTTAAATATACTGGGAGCATCTCGTTTGACAATGTTATTGAAATTTCAAAGGTCATCAAGACCTGATCCATGGAAAAACATCTCACAGAAACCGTGAAGGATATTTTGGGTACAAGTGTATCTGTTAGGCACACTATCGATGGAAACGATCTATAAGATTTATAATCAGAGATCGATGAATGAGCGGTCGAGATTCAAGAGCATTGATATGAAGGAAGAGATTTGTTTTTTTGGTATTTTTTGTTGAGTTTAAGTGTATTGGGTATTTTTTTGAAGGTTTGATTATGGAAAAAAATTTAAATATTTATGGTTCTTTCATTGAATAAAAATGAGAACACCAAATTTAGTTATAGTAGGCTTCATTGCTTATTTAAAGTTTGCGTATTTTCTTGTTTAATGTAATCTTTAATAGATGTAAATATCAGACGGAAGAATTAAATCAAAAATAAGAAGTAACGACTAGTAAGATATTTACTAGCTAAGGTTTGTAACAATTTATTTTCACTTTATAAGACAAAGCTCGTTTCCTAGGAATTTTGGCATGAGGATTAACTCATTGAGAAAAGTTCTCATAAATGGTGATGCAAATCCTGCAACAAGGTTGGGGTTTGGAAAGTTAGAAAATGGCCTAGATCTGTGATGGCTATTTTAAGAGAAAAGGGTTCTCTTGGAAGTTAATGCAGAGGATTCAACTTGGATTACATAGTTTTGAGGTTTTAAGGCTGATTTAATACCATATACAATTCCATTCCTATGAGATTTCACTACAATCGGATGAACTATAAACACAATATCTATGACAAGTTTTTGTACCAAAGAAAACATGATGAGAGCTAAGGGACCATTTTAAACTAGAGCATTATCTTTTATTTTATCGTTGTTTTCAAAATATTAAACTATTAAACCTAGTGTCGACTATGCCCTTATTTTTATAAGGAAAAATTGCTTAGCTTTCGGTATGAACTTCTCCCATTAGATCTGAAGTGATTCATACGTTTCAAACAATATAACTTATGGAAACTACGTAAGGATTTATCCCTCATGTACCTTAAACACTCTAAGAAGTAACAACATAGAAAAAAGAAAGTACCTACCTTTAATATTGTACCTTAATCACTCTAAGAAATAACAACATATATTCCTTAAAAAAGAGAACAATACTAAGTCCAATTATACATAAATAGTTAGGTCTTTTCTTAGTCTTCCCTTTTAGCAAGAGGCATGAGTTGTAGAGGATTTATGGGATAGGCACGGTTTGAAGGTTTGAGGAAAAATACCACAAAATTTGGACCCATCTCAGGTTATGGAGGTGTTTGTCTATTTGACATGAGAAGAAGTTGGAGTGGCCTCTTCATTCTCCCCTAAAATTTATCTTTTGGGTCTTTCACTAAAGAAAAATGGTGAAGACATTGCAAAAAGGATACATGAGAGATTGGAAGGGTTTGAGGGTTACGGTGAAGCTCATTGTACACATTCATGAGGCAAAAGTTACAATTGTTCCTAGAAAAATTTACTTTGTGATTAAAGCCCTTAAGGAACATGAACATGACAGGAAAAATATGTAAAACATTAAACATATCGAGAACATCTTGTTGGACATTGTTACTGAAATTGTGAAGGTAATGAAGCACTCATCCATGGCTAAACATCTTGCAGAACTGTGAAGGAGATTAAATTGGGTACATGTTTTTTTGTCAGGGGCACTATCGATGGCAAGGATCCCAAGGATTTATAATTAGAGATCGATGAAGGAAAGGTAAAGATTTCAGAGGATTGATCGGAAGGAAGTAATTTTGTTTTGGGTATGGTTTATTGAGTTTGAGTGTATTGGCTATTTTTTTTAAGGTTTGATTGGGGAATAATTGCTCGAATATTTATAGGTCTTTCATTGAATATAAAGGAGCACACCAAATTTTGTTATAGTGGGTTTCATTACTTATTTAATGTTTTTGTATTTTCTTGTTTAATGTACTTTGTATTTATAGGCCTAGTTTCCTTAATAAGACTGAGTTATTTTAGTAATGTTAGACTATAAATATCCGCTTTGGAAGAATTAAACCAAAATAAGAAGCAACACCTAGTAAGCTATTTAATAGATAATGTTTGTAATATTTATTTTCACTTTACAAGACAAAGCTCATTTCTTATGAATTTGGAGCATGAGGTTTAACTAGTTGACAAACATTCTCATAATTTGTGGTGAAAAGGATGCAACAAGGTTGGGGTTTGGAAAGTTGGAGAATGGCCCAAATATGTGATGGGTATGTTCAGAGAAAGGGGGTTCTGCTAGAAGTTGATGCACATGAGTAAACTTGGATTACATAGTTTTGAGGTTCAAGGGTGATGTAAAACCATCTACAAAACCATTCTAGTGATATTTCACTAAAATAAGATTAATTATAACCACAATATCGATTACGGGTTTTCAGTACTAGAGCAAGTATGATGGGAGCCTAGCAACTGCTAAACTAGAGCATGATCGTTTATTTTATCGTTGTTTTAAAAGTATTAAACTGTTGAACCTAGCATCGACTAAGCCCTTACCTTCGATAAGGAAAAAAAGGTTAGCGTTCACTACTAATTTTATTCCATAAGATCCAATGTGAAGTATGTTTCAAACAATATACCTTATGGGAACTACGTAAATATTTATCCCTCATGCACCTTAATCACTCTAAGAAATAACAACATAGGAAAAAAAGAAGGAAAAAAATTACATACCTTTAATATTGTAGGACCCAAAAAATAAGAATTTTTTTACCTACCTTTAATATTGTACCTTAATCAATCTAAGAAATAACAACATATATTACTTAAAAAAGAAAACAAAAGAGGAAAACCCTAAGTAAACTTATAGATAAAGACGTAGGGTTTTTCCTAGTCTTCCCTTTTAGGAAGAGGTCACGGAGTTGTAGAGGATTTGCATAAGAGGCATGGTTCAAAGGGTTGAGGAAAAAATCCATCAAATTTGTACCCATATGAGGTTGTGGAGGTGTTTTTACATGTGACAAGAGGAGAAGTTGGGACAACCTCTTCATTGGCCTCTAAAATTGGTCCTTTGGGTCTTTCATGAAAAACATTAGGAAGACATTGCAAAGGAGACTGCAAGAGATTGGAATGGTTTGAGGGTTACCATGAAGCTCATTATACAAAATCATCGGGAAAAGTTATAGTTATTCCCGGTGCAAATTTCTTGGTGATTAAATCCTGAACGAACCTAAACATGATAGGAAAAATAAAAATAAATTAAACATCTTTAGGAACATATCATTGGAATATGTTATTGAACTTTTGAAGGTTGTGAATCACTAATACATGAAAAAACATATTGTAGGATCCGTGAAGGATTCTCGATACTTGTGTTTACGTCGGGCACACTATGGATGGTAATAATCCCAAATATTTAGAATCAAATATCGATGAATGAGAGGTTGAGATTCCAGGAGGATTGATCGGAAGGAAGAGATTTTGTATTAGGTATGTTTTATTGATTTTTAGTGTATTGGGAATTTTTTTTTAAAGCTTTAAATGGGGAAAAATGGATTAAATATTTGAATAAAAATGAATACACCAAATTTTGTAATAGTGGGTTTCGTTTCTATTTTAATGTTTTTGTATTTACTAGTTTAATATACTCTGTATTTGTAGGCACGATTTCCATAGTAAAACCGAGTTATTTTGGTAATGTTATAATGTAAATATCAGTGAAAACATTAAACCAAAATAATAAGTTATGTCTAGTAAGATATTTACCGGCTAAGGTTTGTAATAACTTATTATCAATTTACAAGATAAATATCAATTCGTATGAATTTGGGGCATGAGGCTTAACTCATTGACAAAATTTATCATAAATGGTCATGTAAATCCTACTGAACAAGGTTGGGGTTTGGAAAATTTGAAAATGGCCCGAATGTGATGGATATGTTGAGGTAAAGGGGGTTCTATTGGAAGTTGATGCAGAGGGGTCAATTTTGATTACATATTTTTTAGGTTTAAGGCTGATTTAAGACCATCTACAATTCCATTCGAGTGAGATTTCACTACAATCAGATGAACTATAAACACAATATCTATGACAGTTTTAGATCTTGGATCAAGCATGATGAGAGCTAAGGGATCCCTAAACTAGAGCATGATCTTTTATTTTATTGTTGTTTTCAAAATATTAAACTATTGAACCTAGTGTCGATTATGCCCTTAATTTTATAAGGAGAATTTTTTTAGCATTCGATAAGCATTTTCTCCAATTAGATCCGAAGTGAATTATGTGTTTTAAACAATATGCCTTATGGGAACTGTTGATGATTATCTTTGCAGATGAACCACCAAAGTCATGGGAAATCTTAGAGATGTGGGACTTGGCCCCTAGGATAACCTCCAAATTTTATAGAAGTTGGATCTTCTCTTATTTTTGTTATGATTAGAGTTAGAGAGAAAATAAAATAGTAAATGAATCATATCTAAGGGGATGCACAGAGACTTTACTAAAGAGCAAAAAATGTTATTGAAATAACTACTATATTAATTGAAGATATTTCAACATGATCAACTATTCCGAATATATCTCAAATTATCAAAGGCCGGATGAAAATAACATAAATATGAGTGAATGAATAGATTTATGTAAAATATCTAAGGGCGTGTAACATGATAGATATTTAAACATTCATCTAAAACAAAAAACAAAACAAGAAGAGATAGAGGACATAGAAGATTGTGAACATTTAGTGCCAGAAAAAAAAAAAACTCTTATTAAAAGTGAAAATAGTACATAATGCCAAAATCACATAGATTATAGTATTCCTTTACAATAGAGCCTTACTAATGCAAGTTAACACAATATACGGACCCTAAATTACTCTTGCGGAGCTCTGGAATTTAATTTATATAATCCTCATCTATGTTCATCCCTATGCTTGCACAAGAACATTGATATATAGACGTTGTGGTTATTTTTTCAATGTTCCTCCATTAATATTTCCATTGCCCACATTTAGTTTTTACCTACGAGGTATTCTAACTTTAGAGAATATCTCAACTGAATGTTTTAGAACCCAAGATCCCATTCACACTGCTAAACCTCAAGCCCTTCGCTTCTTTAATTGGTTCCTTGGAAGGTGGAAATTTCTTGTATGATACATGGAGACTATGTGCTTCCACAGGATTCTCATTTTGTTTCTCCTTTTGAAGTTTCACATTGGTGCCATGTGGAGGCCTATGTGATACTCTGCTTTATCTTTTGACATTTCAACACTCTTGGGGCTGTTTGGCTACACTTTAGCCACATGGAGGATTCTCGATGCTCGAAGGTTTCTTCTTGTTTTATGCTTTCTCTAAAATATGCTGAAGGGACACATTAATAGCCTCCACATTTAGTTATATACTTAGGAAAATATTTAGCCACTGAAAAAAATACAAAATAACATTGAAAGAAAAAAAAGGGCTAGGGCAAAAAAGGTAGCATTATCGGAAGAGCCACAAACAATGTAGAAATAATTCTAAAGTAAATACATAAGGCTTGATCCCTCTATCTGGTATGCACTACAACTATTGTCTCCACGGTACATTCCATTAACATTATCTAATTATAATCAATTGAATTCAATAGCAATCCAAAGTTATATAAATAGTGTTTATAATGACCGTAATGGTAGGATCCTCATGGTCACTTAGCTAGGTTGCAATTTATTATTTTATCATAATTTTCAATAAAATAAATTATTGAAAGTAGTGTTTGATGTGTCGTTACTTTCAATAAGTAATGAAACTAAGTGTTAGGTAAACAATTTTTTGATACGAAATGTTGTGAAGATGGCCATACTTACATTTAGAAAAAGTGTAATCCTTCCCATTTTTTTAGCTTAGCTTGTTGTCAAATTTCCCACCAAATGCTATGCTTAAAATGTCATACTTAGAGTAGTTATAGACATTTAGAAATAATGAATAAAGTATGTCTAATATAAATATATTTCACATTGTCTTATATAACAAAAAATGATTAGCTATCACTAACTATGTTAATTTGATTTGTTGCTCAAATACTCTCCTCAAAATACCAAACAATAGATCTTCTAGTCGCTTATCTTTTAAAGACTAAAAAAATTGTCTTATCATGTTGCTTAGGTATAAGTAACTACTGAATTTGGTCATCGATAGGATGGTAGAGTCATCGAAAGGGAGAGGAGAAGCCTAATTGAAATAACTCTTTGATGTGTTGCTTTCTCTATTTGATCCCTAATTGGAGCTGATTCAGGAGATTTTGAAACTTGATAACTACCTTATTCTGAACTTAGAATCTCAATGATATTTTCTGTGACCATCTCCATGTCTATAATAGTTGCCCCTTATAGGGTAGTGTATGAAGAGTCATAAAGTATCTCGAATCAACATTTCTGATTCAGGGACCTTAGCGGATACGAAGCTACTAATGGTTGAGGTTGAGGGATATATGTTAGCATACAATATTTACATATCAGATATGAATCTAGGTGTGGGCCCTAGTTATTTTTTTTAGTGTAAATTATCTTATAGAAGGAGGTGTATAATCCCTACACTAACATGATGATTCCCCCTATGTGGGGATGTTGAGTGAGCTTCTAGGTTAAATCCTTGACCACATACTTTGATGCCTTGCACTTTGTTTGCAAGATTCCCTTTTCGGTCTCTGAGGTACATAGCTTCACTTGGAATGAAGTGACCTCTACTTTCTTGGAGTCACCTCATCTTTGAAGGTCCTCTTCTCTTGATCAAGTGAATTAGTTGTATCCTTTGATGCTACAAGTTCATCTTTTAACGTTTTCATTCTTTCCTAAGAAGTTGTAAGAGATTCTTGTGATGCCACCTCTTTTAACTCCTTGTGGAGTTTCTCTATTTCTTTTCTCTTGTCCTTGATTTCGGCATTGAGGTGGGCTATAGTGATTTTTGTCTCTAGGAGGCTATCCTCCACTTTCTTATTCTTATTGCTGAGCTTAATAAAATATATGGTAACCATGGTAGCTATTTCACTCATCAACTTGACCTTATCTTGAGGTTGGAACTAAGTCAGGTCCACCACAACAACATTGATGGAGTAATTATCATTGCATATGCCTTGTGGATTTTTGGAGATTGGGGACCATTTGGGCCATGGTTAGGGAGCTATGTTGATGGTCATATAATGAATGCATTTTCCTCATTTCTAATATTTTCATCTCTTTTTTCTTATTTCTCTCCCTCCTTTTATCTTGGGCCACTTTGGTGTCTCATCTTGATTCAAAAATTCAGAGGAGGAAGGGACTATCCCACTTGTAAATGGGAAACTTGGTGATAGGCCGTAAGGGATTGAATCGATTGTGGGGGCTAAGAAGTCACTAGAGCCAAAGTAGGGCCCGTCATAATTCGGGGAGAGAAAGTGGGAATGGTGGTGGGAAGTGGAGGAAGAAGAGAGGAAACAAAAGGATGAAGTGGTTGGGTTACGAAACTTAAATGGGAACACCCCGGCTTGGAGAAGTGATAGGTGGAGGAGAAGGTTGAATAGGAGGGGGTGAAGGGGTAGTGGAATAAGAGGTAACAACTAAATTCAACTTCTTCCTCACAGGGAATATGTGGTATTTTGACCTCACCGGTGGTTGCAAATGGTGATACTAATGGTTGGGTGAAAATGAGCTCCCGGGATGGACTCATCACTAGTTGAACAACCGACCCAACACCCGATGTGCTGATGTTGTTTGTATTATGGACATGTGGCATGTAGGATCCTACCGAGGAGTAGAAGGAGGGGGACCGTGGTGGCATTTTTTTCGAGAGGGTCCAAGGACTCCACTATATTTCAAGATAACTGCTTCCTTACTATTCGCATCGATTCGTGTTTGGTGTCCTAGTATTCTTCCCACTCCATATCGGTGGGTAAGGCCTCAAAATTGATGGTAATTTTCCAAATTTATTTCCTATATTTCTAATAGACCTCAATTTTTTTCCATGCTCCATTCCTTATGCAAGAAGGCCACCTCAAACCCTTAGTCATAGTAACATCAAGGTCATATTTGTATAGTATTGGATAAAAATACTCCCATAGTTGGGTTGGTATGTATTTTAGCTCAACATAATTATTGGGAGTGTCCTCCTTAGGATACCTCCTATCTTCAAAAAAATTTCTATGCTCATCTTTGGTAGGAGTACTAGACTTTGTTTTGGGATAGGGTGTCAACAATCCAACCATTTGGGTCATATCTCTATGTGTCTTCGATGAAGGAAAATCCATAGGAAGAAATCTTCTTTTTGAGAAGATGTTTGGCCCTACGTTTTGTGATGGTAATCCCTCCCTACTCAAAGGGATGTAAAAAATGCTTTCTTCTTCCAGTGAAGCCAAACTCTGCATTGAGAAGCACCGTTTCCTTATTATCTCAAAAGAAACCACTTGCTCTGTGAGAATTATTAAAAGCATGAAGGATTAATCTTGAAATCCATTCAACCAAATCATTGAATATGTTGCCTAAATAATTATTCATAGGGCTGCAGAGGTCCTCTGTCGGGATGACTTTGAATGAATCATTCATTCTATTATTGACCGCTCAGGTCAAAATTAGGTAGAACAGGTGCAATAAAAAAATTGGAAAATTCATATGCATCCAAGGAGCAAGAAAACATATGATTCCATGTTGATACCAGGATCACCTTTTAGTGGTCTACCTTCATGTCCCACAATGTTACGTTCATAAATTGGCTAAGGAACTGGGATTTTTGGTACAAGATGAGGTGGAACAAATAGGAGGAGTATCTGAAGGTGACATTAACGGGAACATGGCCAACTACTTGTAAATAGAGTCTACAATGACCTCGGAAAAATTAGACCGATATGGCTATTGCTTTTTCACACATCTTATCCAAAAAATGGTTGCAACTTTCCATTTATGGATGTTTCTATTTGAGTCTTGGCTGAAAATGAATGTTAACATGAAGTAGGCATCTTGAGATTCAGCCATGAATGTTTTAATGGGAATTCGAATCATAGTGTCCCACAAGTTCTAGAATCATCTTGTCATAACTCCCTATTGAGGAATGTAATTTTGTTCGCACTGAGCCCAGACATTTTGGATCTTGGGAATTTTATAGAAGTCGAGTCTTTTTCTTATAGGGTAGGGCTAACATATCCTTGATGCCCTTTGGTGTAATCACCACTTGTATGTTCATGCCCTTTATGATGTTATAGTTAGGGTCGAAACATCACAATCACATCTATACAAGCTCGGGATATGGGTGTACAAGTGGCAACATATATTGTGTGAGTGTGGTGGTAAATATTCTAACACCAAAAGACTCAGGATCCCAAAGATTCTTTAGTCTAGATTTTTGGACTCTCTCACGGCCTTTGGCTTCTTGGTGAGAATAAGATCAAAGACCCCATCTACAAAAACCATTACTATAGATGAGTCCCTTAAGTGCATTCCACTATTAGCGAAACTTAGCCTCAGGTGGAGAGAACAGTGTGGCATAGGTTTCCCTACATAAGATTTTGGCTGCGGTAGGGAACCAAATGTTGTAATGATTTCTCGATATCTACTACAAGCTTTGATTTTTTCAAACTAAGGACTCGGGAACTTGAATAAGAGACTCTTAATATTTATAATGAGGCTTTCGTATGCTCCAAGTTGTACTTAAATAATCTCCTCGAATCATGAAAACTAATGGCTTGTGCATACCCCGAGTCACATCATATAATGGCACTTTGGTTGTATGACTCTTAGTGTAGAAGTATGTTTCACGAGATATTTATCATTAGCACCCCGATCCTTTTTATCAAATGTTTCAAAAATTGTTGGATCATTTAATTCAGGGAAAAAGGAGGAAGGTACAATAGCTTCCAAAATATCAAAAGGGACAGAAGGTCTCCCCTTGAGACACATCTCCAAAGAAACTTATTTGAAGGGCGATACCATGAAAAAAAGGAAGAGACAAAAGGAAAGGACTATACATATGAAAATAAAATTTAAAAACTTAGAACACTCAATGGAAAGGCTTAAGGTAGATCCCATTAACTAGAATCACCAAGGGCTCACCTTCAATAGTTTCAAGTTTGAAGGCATTGTGTTGTTTAGATGCACTGATTTTGAATGTTCTGTTAAGAGGTGGTAAAATTTTCCATGATTTCTAGGTTTGGTGGCTCTTGTGTTCCACTTCAAAACCAAAGTGCCAACATGGAAATTGGGATCTGAAGTCATTTAACCTAACCAAGTATTAACAAATTTTTATGGATGTTAATGGATTCATTGCTTGTTTCCCATTTTTCTTATAGCTCCATCAGCTCTCTAAGTCTTACTTACGTCTCTCTATCTTCATCGATATCAATTTGTTTCAATGAATGCAATTTTGGGACTTCCACAGTGATGGGAATTATGATGCTTTTACTATATACCAATTCATATGGTGAGGATAATAGGATTTTATTAGGCATGATTAGATCATCCCATAAGGTAATCTTGACATGCTCATGCCACGATCTCTTATGTTTATCCCACATCCTCTCTATGAGTCCGATTAGGTTTTCATTGGTGGATTCCATCAAACCTGTTACCTTACGCCGTAGTAATTTCGGGAGGTCTTCAAATAGATTCCTTTCCTCATTGTGAAGTTAGACAATTGACACCTAGAAAATCCTTAGCATTATCGAGATATTATTGTGTTGGCGGATCCAAACCATGTATTTATATCTAAAAGGATTCCCAAAATCATATTCTCGATATCTTCCTTTAGAAGAACCGCTCCATCGATTATGTGAAGTAATTAGTGGTAGTGAGAATCCATTTATAGCCCACACTGCAGTTGGGTTAACCATTCCAATGTTTTCTAGACCCCATTTTCTAAATGGTTCTTCAACAAAGATATGGTTAAGGGGAAGTGCGACATTTCTCTAGAAACCCATGTAGAATTGGAAAATTTTACACTTTCTCACCATTACATCGCAATCCACAAACAAGCTAGCCAAAACATGTCCTTCTTGTAGGAACTTTATGGTAGTGGTTTTGGCGGAGAAGTGGCCTCTCGAGATCCCACGATCAACTCTTGTAATCTTGTTTTGGCCTCATATTTATCTAGGAATCAAAGCGGGATCCCAACAAAGTTCTATGTAAGAAGGAAATGATCAATAATTATAAATTTAGATCCTTTCTATTTGTAATATCTTTTCTTTTATAAAGGAAAGTGGCTTGGATACTCACCCATCTACATGAAGTTCATCCTCTTCCATACGGAGTTTTGGTTTCATTTTCTTAGATATGGAGCACCATTTTAGATTCTTCATTCGTTGGGACTATTGGATCTTGTACAAGATACTAACACAAACCTCTTCCTCTTACCAACTTCGTGGGATTTATTTCAATGTCATATTCTAAGATCTTAGTGATCCAGTTGGTCCTTCTATTAGTTATCTCACCCTCTCGTGATGTATTTTATTAAATTGGAGTGCACCATTATGACCATGATCTTGCTATTGGTAATGAGATGTCTGAAATTTTTTAGACCATTGAAAATGGCATAAGCCTACTTATCCACAAATTTGTACCTAGTCTCACAATCAAGGAGATTTTTGAAAAGAAAGCAACTGGATTTTCCTCTTCTCGTGACTCTCTTTATGTGTCAAAGCATGGATGCTACACTATGTTCACTCTTATATGTACATACATGATGAAATCCTTCAAAAATTTAGGTTACGCGGCAACTTGGTGCAATTTATTTTTGATCTCCTCGAAGGCTTGATGACCTTTAGTGGTCCATTTGAAGTTTATATTATTTTTCAACATTAGTGTGATTGGATAGATCATTCTAGAAAAATATGAAATGAATCATGTTGAAAATGTTAATCTTTCTAGGAAATATTGTGTGGCATTCTTATTGACACATAGAGACAATTCTAGAATGGCCCCAAATCTTTTGATTGATTCGGATCCCATATTTTGAGACAATGTTTCCTAGGAGTTTTCCTTACGGCACTCCAAAAATGCACTTCTTTGGATTCAAAGAGATTCCAAATTCTTGACACTTCTTGAATACAACCTCTAGGGTGTCGAAGTTATCTTCCACTTGTTTTGGTAAAGTTTTTGAGGTCATCCAAATATATTAGGATTACCTTGTTAATCATCTCTCCAAATGTGACATCCATGGCTCTTTGAAAAGTAGACCCAACATTGGTGAGTCCAAATGACATCTTTGCATATGCAAAGGTTCCCCACTTTATTGTAAAAGTGGTCTTATGTTGGTCTTCCTCTACGAGCCATATTTGGTTGTAACCTGAAAAACCATCAAGCAAAGAGAACCTTTCTAAAGTGTTATTGTTTACAATACCTTCTCGATGGAAGGTAAGGAGTAGTAATATTCAAGGGATACCTTATTCAAATCTCTAAAATCCATGTAAAGTCTTATTCCACCTTATTTCTTCCTTACTGGTACCAGATTGGACACCCATGTGGAGTGCTTGATTGGGAAGATTATCCTAGCCTCTAGGAGCTTCTTGAGCTCTTCGGCCATGAGAGATTCTATTTTTGGATTCACATGCCTCTGCTTCTATCACATAGGTTTAGTCCCCTCTTCTAGGTCAATAGTATGTTGGATGATATCCTTATTATAACCATGTAGGTCATCATAATTCCAAGCTATTACCTTATCATACTTATGGCATAGAGCCACAATTCTTTCTCTTTTTTCTCGGATACTAACTTCCCCACCTTTATCCTTTTCCATTGGCTACTTATAATTCTACATAATCTTCCTTGACCACTACAAACTTCCTCTTATTTGTATTATCATCATTGGAATCAAAAATAATTTCTAACGTTATTATTCCCTTTGGAAGTTTGTTCATTTTAAGCTGGATGACTTGATCTTTGTATGCTTCTTCAATTATTTGTTGGCTTTGGTCTACAAAATCTTCAGATTTCTATAAGAAGAGAAAATTTGTTGGTTGCTTTCAAAAACTTTCCAATGATCCACATTATCGAGTATAGACGGAGAATGATCAACCTCACCGCTTCTTTGTTTATTGTCAAGATCATGGGTTGGGTTGAATTGTGATTTGATCTGGGCCATTCTATCTGCTTATATGTTTTATTCTTGAGGGATAACCTTAATTTTAAAGGCCTCAAAATATTCAATAATATCCCATACTCTGTGATAATAGGACCTCATCGTTGGACTTTTTCAGCAACGATGTTTCTAACTTTCATCACTACTAACTAAGAGTCCCCAAAGACCCTCAGTTGTTGTATGCCCTCTTTGCATGCCAATGTCAAAAATGCACTAAATACTCATAATATTCTTCATTTCTTGTGCAAGTGAAGTGGAAGAAAACCACCTAGAGTATCTTCCTTCAACTTGTTGAAGATAGACATATTCTTTCCCCATCAAAATGTAGAGTCCAAATTTGGGAATCCTCGTGAGATTCTTTTCATTTTTACAATCCTCCTTTATAACCTTTTGAATAGTGGGAATCTCATAAAAAATGACATAATAACCTAACCTAGTGTAATTTAAGTTTCCGAAGTGGTCACCATGTGACATGTCAACCAAATAGTTTCCACTTTGGCAGTCACCTTCATCTATATATGATTCTTCTTCTCGGATGATCATGGCATGTGAGGCTTCAAAACATAAGGATACTTAATCCATTATATTTTCCTCAGTGAGGGGTTCTAATAGCACCTTCCTTTCAGATCTATACTTAATTCCTAGAATAATATGAAACCAATTAAGGGACATATAGCTTCAAATTTTAGTAGTGAAATCATGGGAAATATAGAGTCTGAAGAACAATAGAACATCAATTACCACTATATCCTAGGGAATGGTTATGTTCAAGCATCAATAGAGCAGAAATGGGAGACCTCTAATAACAAAAATGTTTTGAACTGATTTCGCATCCAATTTCATGAATCATTTGTTTAAGGTCTTATATTTTATTCCCAATGCATTCGTAATTGTTTTGGGAATAATCGTAGTGCTTGCACTAGAGTCTATCATGGATCTATGTAGTAATTTATTACCAATTTTAAGAGTCATAAAGAAGGGTTGGGGTCTTATTTTACTTACACATTCCTTCTAGTTCATTAGCACTAACTCCAGTTGAGCTTGAGTTGTTTTGAATTTCTCCTTCCCTTTCCTGGTTGTAATTGGGTTGCCAATGGATTTCAACACTTCTTGAAGCAATTCCTTTTTCTCTGGAATGCCTAAGATATCCGAAAAGGATACGATTAAGTTCATTATCCTAAGTGGTTGCACTTTAGAGATATTTTGGTATTTCTCCCTCTCATCTGTTGACGGAAGGTAACTTGATTACGAGTGGCTTCGAGTCTCTTGTCTAGTTGTGGGTGGAGGGGTGGTGGATGTCAGAGATTCCTTCCTTTTTCCATTTGTTTCTAATGGAATAGGGATCGTAACTTCGTCATCCACCTTTAGGAGTGAATTTTGTAATATGATTATACCGGACTAGAAGTAGAAACTTCATTCATGAAAATAAATTGTTATCCTTCGATCTAAGAGAAAAGTACACATTCGGCGTAACCTACACCTCTTTTTCTAAGGACATCCCTGACATTTACGTGACAAAGGCCATGTTTTGAAATCTTGAGGGCTGGTAAGGTACGAGTTCCTTGACCTCATATCCCTCCATTACTCTTTTTTTTATTACCTTTTATTGTAGGTTTCCTTGGAGGAAATCTTTTGGCATATGAGGGGTATTGAAAGGAAAACACCAAACATTGGGGACTTCCACAAAATTTTCTATCTTGGAATCATTTCTCTCCCTTTATTGGGTGGGAGGGTGCAGGTGGTATTGAGATAGGGACAATTTGGTTATATGGGTACAACAATGGTGGTCCTTGATCATTTTAATATTATGGAGGGTAAGTGGGTCTACCCCCTTGATAGCCTTGATAATTTTTTCTTGGGTATGTGCCTTGACTCCTCTTAAGATTGACTATCTCATTAGATAAGTTCTTAAGGATGTTTTTACTTCCTCCATTTCCGAAGAAGAAGATGATGATGTTGCACATGGAGTGGTGGGAGTGGTAGATCCTTGAGAAGATGGGTAGTTATACATGGACGTCGGAGCTTGGGAAGAACTTGAGGTTTATGCCTTAGGAAGGGGAGCTACCTTAGGATACACTAGCAGAAGGATCTTCAAGGGAATATTCCAAACATCTATCAAGTTATTCTCATCCTTAAATGAATTATCATATTCTCGTAACAAATAATCTCCTCCTAATGACTGAATGATCACAAAAATATCTAAGTTTAGGGACTTAAGATAAAATAAAATAGCCATACATGCAGGTGGTTAGGATATAACTTGAATCCTTTTTCATGTCTTGTGGAATCTTGTATTGAAATAAGTCAGAGGCTCTTGCAAATATTTCTTTATATTGAAAGTTTGTTACAGAAGTGAAGATCTATCACCCTTTTAATTGAATCTTGTAAAAATACATTTCCCAAGTGATCCTAGGTACCAATAGAGTTAGGATTCAAGGATCTGTACCAGTCGAGATATTTTCCCTTAAATGAGGCAGCTAGTAACCTTAAGGAAACATCTTGCTCTATGATGTAATGTACCATGCATATCTCCACAACATCCTGAAGATGTTCTGCGAGGTCTTTAAATATTCACCACTGAATTTAGGTAGTGTCTTTAGTGCATTTGTTGGAATGAGGTTCCATGTTGTTGGAACCACTAACAAGAGGAGTGGACTTCCTTCATTCCACGAGAAAAACTATCTCATAGGTTCTTGGGTCATTCTGATGGGTCTGAGAACTCTAGTGGATTGTAAGAATGGCCTACCGGGTGGAGGTGTCAAAAGAGTTTAGTTCAGAGGAGATGGAGATCTTTGAATATGACTACCTCTTCTACCTCTGCCTAGGGATAAATGCAATTATTCAAATTCACCTTATTCTCTTGTTCTCGACCTTGTTTTAATCCTTCTCATGAACTAGAGAGGATTAAACCACCAATACTATTGAAACTAGTAGATATTTGGAATGGAGTTTCCATATGTGTAGCTACAGAGCCTCCAAAGGCTTAGAATTTTTATGTCACACACCAAACCTAGAAATATTTGAAGTTTAAGCTTTCAATGCTTCTCCCACTGGGTATCCCAGAAAAATTTCAAGGATTATGTTTGTAGATGAACAACAAAATTCATGGGAAATATTAGATATGTGGGACCTGGCCCCTAAGATAACCACCAAATTTTATTAAAGTTGGCTCTTCTCTGCTTTGTGTTTAGATAAGAGTTAGAGAGAAAATTAAATAATAAATGAAAACTATCTAAGGTGATACACCTAGAATTTACTAAAGAACACATAGATATTAATGAAATAACTACTAGATTAATTGAAGAGATTTCAACATGATCAACTATTCCAGAGATATCTCAAATTATCAAATGCTAAATGAAACTAAAGCATAACCATGAGTGAATGAATAGATTTATGTAAAATATCTAAGGGTGTGTAGCACGATAGATATTTAAACATTCATCTAAAACTGAAAAAGTAAACATGAAGAGATAGAGGACACAAAAGATTGTAAACATTTAGTGCATAGAACAAGAACTCTTATTAATAGAGAAAACAATACATAAGGCCAAAATGGCACAAATTACAATATTCCTTTACAACAGAGCCTTGCTAAGGCTAGTTAACACAATAGAGTGAGCCTAGACTACTCTGTGGAGCTCTAAAATTTATTTTCTATCTTCCTCTCCTATATTCCTCCCCTACTCTCTTGGAAAAATAACATTCCTATATAGACCCCATGGATCTTGTTTCAACATGCCACCATTTATATTTCCACCATCCACATTTAGTTTTAATCTACGAGATCTTCAACCTTTGGAGAATATCTCAACTACATGTTTTGGGACTCGATATTTAATTCACTCAACCAAACATCGAGCCCTTTGCTTCTTTAATTGGTTCCTTGGATAGTGGAGGCCCCTTGTATGATACATGGATAATATGTGCTTCTCGAAGGATTTTCCTTTCCTTTCTCCTTTTGAAGTTATGCCTAGGAGACACGTGGAGGGTTATTCACTCCTTTGCTTTACATTTTGACTTTTCAATCCACATGGGTCTACTTAGCATGTGCTTTAGGAACATGGAGTATTATCGCTGCTTGAAGGCTTCTTCTTGCTTTGTGCATTCTCAAAAATGCACCAAAGGGACACGTGGATACCATTCACATTCAGTTCCATACTTAGACAAAGATTTAGCCCCAACAAAATACAAAATACCTTCAAAATAAAAAAGGGGTCGGGAGACAAAAGGTAACATTAATGGAAGAGCCACTAAACAATGTAGAAATCCTTCTACAAGAACTACATAAGGCTTGATCCCTCTATCTGGTATGTAGTGAAACTATTGTCTCCTCATGGTACATTCTATCCAACATCATATAATTATAATCAATGAAAAACACTAGCAATCCAAAGTTGTATAGATAGTGTTTACAATGATCGTAATGGTAGGAAACTTCGCAGAGGTCGTAATTTATTATTTTATCACAAATTTCAATTAAAAAAACTATTTAAATTAGTGTCCGATGTGTTGTTACTTTCGATAAGTAATGAAACTAAGCGTTAGTAAAAAAATTTCCAATACGAAACGTTGTGAAGAAAACCATACTTACGTTTAGGAAAAGTGTAATCCTTCCCTTTTTTATAGCTTGTTGTGGAATTTTCCACCAAGCGCTACGCTTAAAATATCATACTTAGATTAGTTATAGACATTTAGACATAATGAATAAAGTATGTCCGATATACATATATTTCACATTGTCTTATATAACAAAAAATGATGAGTTATCACTAAATTTGTTAATGTGATTTGTTTCTCAAATACTCTCCTCAAAATACCAAACATTAGATCTTTCAACCACTATCCTTTAAACATGTTCATTATTCTTCTTTAGGTATCTAGTCATCGGTACTACAAAGTATGACCGATATACACATAAATCACATAGTCATTTAAAACAAAAAAAATCCCAAGCTATCGCAAACTCTCTTCGAAATACCAAATATTACTCCTAATGTCCTTTACGGTTTATCATTAAAAAGGTTTAAATGACTTTAAAAAATTTTTAGGTTGTTCTTTTATATGTTGACTAGAAGTCTAGCTACCACTAAAGTGTGTATTTTTAATGTTCTTATCATTCCATCTATATAATGTTATGGCTTATGTCTGGATCATATGTAATACTTTCAAAAGGTTCAAATGGTTTCATATCTTTCATGCATCATAATACAATTTCAGATTAGAAAAATTATGTTATTATTGATTTGATCCATAAATTATGAATTCTTGTATCAAATTGAATGATAAATAATATGTCCTATCAAAGCCAAGTGCTCGCTAATAATTGATTTAATTACTATGTTATGATAAAAAGTAAAGAACTCTTGAAGTTTTTGTCCGCTAGGTACTATTTAAATTCTTTAATAGACTATGGAAGAAAAACACTATTAAAATTTGAAATGACCTAATTATTAATGTATTTTACTCTAAATACAGGTAAAATGTCTTCCATTGTTTGTGCTCCATTCAGAAAAATTCCATTCATTACAGGCAATATTTTTTGGAAGAAAAGAGACAAGGAATGGTTTATGGAACTTAATTCCCCTGAAAACTACCACGTCAACCTATGGTTATTTTTTCTTATAGATGACAATCACGAGGAAGTTGGTATTGTTATATCATTAGAAGTTATTGATTTGGGGACACTGTGTGTCCAGGTGGAATACTTTGACTTTGAAAATAATAAGTTTCTTATTTTGGATACGGATTTAGATGATTCTCTGTTCAAGAAATGGGAAATTTTGAAATTCTAACAAATTCGACAAAATGGTTGTTCAAATGCATAAATCATTCAAAATGGTATATTTATAGTATTTTGAAAATTTTATAGAAATGAGAAAACACTTGTTGTTTGTCATTTTTTACATAGAAAAGTTTTCTTTCACCTCCAAAGCATGCCAAGTTATTTACTATCTTTGAGGAAACATATTTGACTAAATTGGAGATAAAACCATCTAAATACAAATTTTTTGGGTTGAAAAGGAATACTAAATCAATGGGTCTTTTAAGGCTAGTATAATAGCGAGAGAAATTTGATTCTTAATGCCGAGAGAAAAAAGGAGACAACAAAATGAGAGAAAAAAATTATACAACGTTTGAGAAATAAGCATCCAAATAATATTTTATAGACATCATGCAATGAATCGAATGTAATAAAAAAATTTAAATACCGTGAATCACACTACCACCAATTTTCTATATTGTTCGGTGAAGAGAGCGGTGGAAAAAAAAATATGATTCCCATATTGGGAAAAAATGGAAAAATAGAAAAAAGGTCATGAGGTGGAAGAATTTCTTCCGTCACGTCTCGATAATAGGAGACAACTATGTGTCATTGGAAGGAAATATACCATCAAAGGTGAAAATCACAAATAATTTTTGTTGTAAATGTGCATATCTATTTCATCTTCCATCGAATTTATCAACTATTCCTTGAATTGATCCTTTCAATGCTAAATGTGTGATCATTGATTTTTTCCATTTGGCCGGTGATATTTCTTTCAATGTCATAATAGATCTTGTAACAGATCTTGTAATGATTATCGAGAACCAATGTGCTAGATATTATTCTTATGTTTCTAATACCAACTGGTTATTCAATAATGTTAAGCTATAAAGTACAAAGATACATGGAAAAGGATAAAGACATTGAATCATCAATTACGAATGGATGCTACTGATTCTCGATGATAACAACATGATATTTAAAAGTTTGTGTCTTATATAAACAATATCTTGTGTGCACAATGTGTGATAATAAAAATGATTATAGAGAAGAGGTCATTGTGGATTGGATGGAAAAACTACCACAAAAATTGGTAGCTATGCAAGCAAAATGGGCCTACTGAGAAAATATCCATACTTTTCTTTGTGAAAGATTGTATGAGTTCTCAGCTAATATGTTCACTTGATTTGTTTTGTCAATTCACTAGTACTAATGCTTTACAGAGACATTGTCGCACTTCGTACGTCATTGGTTGATTACAAGTCATTTTTATTGTTCGAGACACATAATCAAGTGATGTTTTTAAAACATTACTATTCTCATATGAAGAAAGGTTGATCTTTGGAAACAACTTGAACAAGTGATTTTGTTTAATGTATTTTAACCCAAATATGCTACTTATACAATTATTGTTTATGTACAAAACCACAAAGCTATAAAATTTTATGTACAACCATTTAACCATGATGGTACATAACCAATTCAACATGGTGATTTACTTTCAATCATTTTATAAATATGTTTAATGAGATATGTCCTCAATTGCCATGGTTTTCAATTGTTTTTAACAATGTTGTGTTTTTATGGTTCGAGATGATAGAAGTGGAGGACGCGAGCACAATGGCCATGAATATGCCATCAAATCTAGGTATGTTAACTGTGTGAATTTACAAACAAAACAACTAATAATCCCCACAAATTTATAAGACAATAAATTATTATACGAAAATCCAATTAGGCCTACAAATTTATAGGAAATGATATGATATCCATATGTATTTTAAAACAAAACTATTTATAAGGCCCACAAATTTATAGGAAATGATAACTAACATACATTAGTTTATATCCTTGGTTTATGGTCAAAGAAAAGTTTAAGAAAATCCATTTGTAAGCTACGATAACAATTTAAAATGAACTATATAGAGCCTAGAGGACTTTATGCATCCACGTTCAATATAGAAATGGTTTGACTAAAACACATTACGTTCATCAATATCTCACTGATTTACAACTACATCATTTCTACAATGTCTCACTGATTCACTATTGCATACGACTACTTACATTGAATTAACATTTTTTGATTTAGCATCATCATAAACAGAACTACATACACTTGATCAATCAAAATACGTACGTATGTAAAAATGCACTTGGTTAGCCTCATTAAAGGTTTTCTAGCTAAGAGAATTTCAGCCAATGATAGCATATCCTAGTGGTCACAAATCCTCATAAATATTTGAGGACTTTTCTCCGCCAAAGGGTGGTTCGACGAATATAAGTGTATTTTAATGACCTCTAAATTTTAATTTTAATACATAGAATAATTGATATTGTAATTACCATATCACCACATAAACCACTATGTTTATCTATTTAAGTTTTCCACAACATGAAATCGATTATGAATTGATTAATTTTTATATCAAATACATTATGCTCAAATTTTTCATAGGAAGAAATAGATTATGAATTGATTATTGTTTATTTGAAATAATTATTGCATCAATGGATCGAAGCGGTGTGTAAAGGTGGTGTAATCCAATTCACAATCTCAATCGGTAATTATTAGTCATAAGCTAAAATGTTATTTATTTCAATTGGTTGTAATTGATATGCATCGATGAAAATAAAATTTGTTTACTTCCCTAAATGTATCGATAAGAGTTATTTACATATTTTGGATATGGAGGACCTGTTATACGGGATAACAAAAATACAATAGGAAGTTGTCATTAAAGTTTGGTACGAAAGTTGTCAACTGCGAGGTGACATGTAAGAATTTATAAAATTACTATCACCATACTGTGAACTAGGATTCTAGTCTCGACACTCTCATTTTTGCTGATGTTAAAAAGATATCAACGGGCTTCAATAAAAAAATATCGACCATATTGAATCCAAGACTCACTTGGGGAAAGGAACATTGTAATATAGTCAACGGAATAACAATAAGATACGTAGAAAAGGTTTGGAGTAAAAACATTTTTCATACAATTCAAAAACACTTTGTGTATTACATTAGGTGCAAAGGGAAACCCTCATGAAAATTTTATGGTGGGTATGAAAAGTAGACACAAATATTATACAAAAGATAAATGGTTGATGGCCAATTTGTACAAAAACATATTACAAATAGTGTCTCAGGAATTGAATGTGGTAGAGGGCATCAAATACTTGAACCAAGAAAATGCTAAATAACTATTTATCTTATCAAAATGTTGTTATGATTGTACTACTTAACATTTTCAATACTATATACATACATAGGTTATTATGAATGTATTGCTTAACATTATCAATACTATATACATACATAGGTTGTTATTATGATCGTACTACTTAACATTATCAATACTATATACATACATAGGTTATTTTCACTGATTATAAGATGAAAGTATGATTGAATAACTTTTTTGGTGAATTATCGGAAAAACTTGCCCTTGAAATTTTGTAAAATAGTATTTTTTAACATTGTTCATAAAATAAATATAAAATTATACTATATATATTTAATTCTTTTTAGATATTTTTTAATATAATTAATATATATAATCTATAAAAATTGACAGTCATATCTAAAATATGCAAGTCATATGTGACAGTTATTTCAAATATTTGCAACTATTTTATAAACAAAAATGATTAAAAATGTCTAAACGAGTGTCAAATTTAACACCACGTTGTGGCCTTTGTTGTAACCATTGAAGGACAAGATAATATGTTCGAGATCATATTTGATCAAAAACGAATTTGAGGGAGCTTATTTTTTTGAGCTTCACTAAGATAAAGCATAAAAAATGTTTAGTTGTCACTATCCCGTTTGAAACATAACCATTTTCTATATATAACATAGCATAAATAATGGTCGGCGACCGCTAGCCCTTATAAAATAGAAACATGTTCTATACATAACAAATCATAAATAATGTCTAGCATCTACTAGCCCGTATAATGGATTCCAATATTTGATTTTCTAGATTCCAATATATGGGACTTTGGAGTACATATAATTCC